>JAHZMV010004878.1:0-12850 GCA_027743765.1 Coecobrya sp. COE2 | reverse complement strand
TTTCATGTTCCCATCATTCAGAATACAAATTGTACGCACTTTAAATCTGAAAAAAATGTTTCGGAATAAAACAAGAATACAAACGTATTCACAATCGCAAAGCAATGAGGACAGCATTAATTGATGGACTATAATATGTATGTATATTGTACATTTTAAACCACTGATAAGTATTTATGATTGGTAGTGTTACGTGGCGATGTTGCTGTTGTAAAGATTAAAAATTCCATGCTCTCTGCTTTCAAAACGTAGACATTGAACTTTTTAAAATGCCATTCTTATTTAACCAAACTGCAATTAAATATTATTATTTTGATGGAAAACGATGAACGAAAGAGTAACTTACTCCAGGGCGGCCATAATAAAGTAATGTACCTTTTTAATCAAGGAAAGAATCATGTAGCAATGGATAATTATTAACGCGTTAAGGCAAAAATTTACATATTTATTATGTTAATGAAGCCCGATGTTATTATAGAATAAAAATTTATGAAAACAGAACGATAATAAGTTCTGTAAAAATGTGAGACGTTGCTGTCAGTAGAGTGGTACAAGAAACTACAATATTTGTACACTATCATTAGTGATGTATGCTTGAACTAATTATTAGTTACCCGAGTCCGGCTCACACACAAAGAAAAGTCGAGTGTATACATCCACTAGTAGATATCATTAGTAAACTCCAAGTAAGTATTCAAAGTTTACTAGAAATACTTGAAACATCAAATGACTCGCGTCACATAAATAAGAATATCTGGAAAATGGTAAGACTACAGACAAGGCAATTTAATGGGTTCCAAATTGGAACTTCCAATTCCAACCCTTCATGTTATGAATACATGTGTCGAAAGCTTTAGATTATTATCATAAAAGAAAATAGGGTGTTTCTGAGCTCAATTATAGCTTGTAATGTTGTTGGTTCAGAAAATTATAATTAGATATTTTTGCATAATATTTTGTCTATACATATATTTGCAAATGGTATAAATTGGCTCCAACTGTGTCTGGCGATATCTGTTGATGGCCATTACTTTATTGTTATCTAGAAATGTTGAAAAACACGAATCATGATAGAAAATTTATCTATTAGTGAGACAATTCCATAGGCATGACATGCATTTACTTTACACAATTAACAATGTCAACATATGATTGTGATGCAAGAAATTAGGTCACATAACCGAGCTGGATTTACAATAACGAAGCCAGAAATTGATAATATTTTATTTTTATTTTTAGACCCCATATAGGTATTATTCATTTAATAGGATTTTTCAAGTGGTTAAATTTCTGTATTCAGTTTTGACCTTTCCATTTTAAAAGGCAACAACAAGGAAATGAGATAGGTTATGCTTATACCATGCTCAGGTTAAAGAACAAAAATGTTAAATCCCGGAACAACACGAAACGCGATAGCTGGAAGTGGAAAGTCCTAAAGTCAAATTAGCGTATNTTTTCAAGTGGTTAAATTTCTGTATTCAGTTTTGACCTTTCCATTTTAAAAGGCAACAACAAGGAAATGAGATAGGTTATGCTTATACCATGCTCAGGTTAAAGAACAAAAATGTTAAATCCCGGAACAACACGAAACGCGATAGCTGGAAGTGGAAAGTCCTAAAGTCAAATTAGCGTATGTATATAATGCAAGCGGTCAACTTCATTTTTCCCATTTCCACTATATTATTAGTCAATCAGTTCAGACTCAAACCTCTATCTCATGATTGTCATTTTCAGTGATTGTAACCATAGCGAGACTACTAGCCAGCGAAAATTCCCATTGCTGTGTTTCATTTGTTCGATTGAAATATCATAGTTACGTCCCTCCGTCTGAAATGTTGAGTATTTTTGCAGACTGCGCAATGGCAGTTGAGATGATACTCAAAAGCAAATATGGACTGGTTTGAAATAATTTGCAAAAATGTGAGATTCTTGTCGTTATGTTGTCAGGAGTGCAGGTGTGAACTTCAATCAGCCAAGCGTCTCATCAGATTTCCCACGGATAATCCAATTTCACTTCGATCATGATGCGTGACCGCGATTACTTTGTTTTCGTTTCTCGTGGCATGGAAGAGGCGGAAAGTTTACTCTTATCAAATTTATATATACATAGATGGAAAGCTTCACTATAAAGTGTCAAAAGTGAACGTCCAGAAAGCTTTATAAATGTAAATACCGACAAGTTGCATGTATTATGCATGCATGCATAATATGCATGTATAATATGTCTTACGATAATTCTGAATTCCCCATGGTCCCAGTGGTTTTCCATTAATTAAAAGATATAGGTTGGGGTCAAATTATAAATATTGCAACGTTTAGGTCATGTACAACTGAACGTTTTTATACACAGAGCATCAGACATATTTAAAGATTTCACCTGAAATTTCACAAAAGATAATCCTATGAAAATGGCTGTGACACCTTAAAACATACACACAAAATTATTGTAGGACATGGAGTCACCAGGAAATGTGGTAGATACATGCATGCATACATACATACATATTTCTTCATAAATCTTACAGAAACAATGCATGACGTAAACCTAAATTCCTGCCCAATGTTTTTGCCATAGAGACAGTGACGGTTTGATCACGACAACGTGGATCGAATCTACATGAACCGACTCACCCAAGCACTCACCTCCAGCTATCCCTGTTTTTCCATGACTTTGAGACGGGAGTGGTTTTGCAGATAATCATGGTTCATTATTTGAATCTAATGTCATGTTCATTTTCATTCTACTCACACATTATGCAAGGATGAGAGGTTTTTCGCACGAGTTATGCGATGGCTATTTTCTGGAAAATGCTATCGTATGGGGGGCTATATTGACCAATTAATGGGCGAATATTGACACACTGAAATTGAGACTTATACAATGGGGGCTAAATCATTAAATGCTATAAATCATATAGACGAAAATGTTGAACTATTAAGGTTTATATTTTTCGGATGTTTCAATGTTCTGCTGTCGGGCGGGTCATTGATAGTAATTTTCGGAAAATTTTACTGCAATTGTAATAAATGGTACGCCTGTATTGAATGAAATATAGTATTACATTATAGTATGATGGATGACTGTAAAGAAAAATTGTTACTTAACGCCAAGAGATATATGGTCAGTATATCCCACTTCATATAGTGCGCGTAGAGCAGCAGGCATGTTATTGTATCCTGCATACACAAAAAACACGGCTTGCATTTGGTGGATGGATTTGTGTTTGCATGAATGTAAATGGGCTTCTAAAACTGGAGTTCTTTAAAAGTGGACTTCCAAACTTCAACAGCATTCAAAAACTACAGGACCAATTGTTAGGATCAATAGCTCATATTAAAGCCAATTAATTAATCTATGCACTATAAAGTGGACTTCCAAACTTCAACAGCATTCAAAAACTACAGGACCAATTGTTAGGATCAATAGCTCATATTAAAGCCAATCAATTAATCTATGCACTACGTTAGACCAATTTCCGATTTATAGAGTGTGGGTACCTTTAAAGCATAATTCTAATTTAAATAGTAGTTTATTTTATGTTGCCAACAACATTTTACTAAAATTTCCTTGCGCAATTAATAGAGTAGTTAATTAGCTTTAGTTTGAGCCATTGAACATCAAAATTGGTGCATTAGTCTTTCAAGGCTGTTGAATTTTAGAAGTAAACTTTTCTCCATATACATGCATGTAAAAACTCTCATGCATGATTCAGGCAGTCCAAATATGCATGCAAACACACACTCCAGCCTTAATGAAAGAATTCATGCACTAGGATTACAGATATTGGGGAGCATCGTGCCAAGCCCTATTGACTAAATATGAAACAATTAAAGTAGGTGTCAGTTTTGTAAAAGAGTGGATCGTTCACACAAAAAACATAAACATTTGTGGTTGAAAGCTGAAAGTCGATAAGTAATAAATTATGTTCGGCAAAGGTAACCTAATCTGGGATTGAATCAGTTTCAGAAGTAACTCATTTACAATGAATACATGAAAAGAAACCCTCATCCTAATAGGAGTAGAAAAATGGACTGAATTACGCAATTATTGATTGAATGGTTCTTCCCATTTTAAGTTCACACAACAAATAAATGTTTTTATTTCTTCATTTTAATGGCGTAGCAACGTTCAGATTAATGTTAGTTCGACTTCGATGCATTAAACCGAAGGACTAATTATTAGATATTTGAGTATACCTCAAATCATGAGCAGTATTCAGAATTATTAATATTATATCTATTCGTCGGTTATAGTCATTTTATTGAAGGAAATATGTTGTAGCTAATTGCCAATTTTGGCCCCAAACTCTGGAAATGTTTTTGCTATTTTTCTGACAGATCAATTTGCCACAGTGATACATACACATAACAACTACTGTGACAGTGCAAACATTGCGTGTATTATGCGTCCTGAAGTTACATTTCATTGACCACTTCTCGGTGCAAAGCCTGCGATGCAAAAATTAAAGCAAACTGCTCGCTATTAAGGTTTCCTATCTGACTAAATGAAATATCAATATTAATCTGTGCATATCTGCTTTAGGGATTTCTAATGACAAAGAAATTAGAAAATTCACATCAGAACGAGTTAACAGTATGCCCTTTAGATTACACCGTCCACCGTAATAGGTCAGGAAGAAGTGCTTAGTAGGCAAAAATGGTAAAAACTAAATTGCACAGTGTAAGAGGGAGAAAATGAAACTTTAGAATCAATTAAAGCTAGTCAACAATAGATTATAACTAGGATCTGTATGGGTGTTTTTAAAACTGACCGATTTCTGAAAACATTTGGGAATACATCACTTTAAAGCGTTTCAATAAATTGTGTAAAAAAATGGATACATTTTTTCAGTTTTGAGAATTCATCGCCATAGACAACTTTTAAAGTTGATCATTGTAAACTTTTCGGGTATATAATGGGATGTGCTATATAGGACGGGGAGGTTTAAACTTTTTATATTTTCCTAAAATATACCTTGGAAAATGTCCACCGTTTAAGCGTTCTCACTGATACCAGGACAGTGAATAGATAAACGTTCCATACAAGATTATGCTTTAGAAAACACTTTTCAAAACATATATTTTGATAATTTAATGCAATGTAAGGTTCGGAGGATATAAGCACTCAAACCTTGCAAAATTTGGGATTTTTTGAAGACCGTAAATTAGCCGATTTTTCATGCTTGTCGAGTTATAACTTTTCACCTAATACAAATTCAAAAATCGGAGATATACTCGATTTTAGTTTGGAGATACTAATCCAGTTTTCAGAAATAAGTTCCCTTGACATTTGTATAAATGATGCACTACTCAAATTAAGTAGATAATCAAAACCAATGTTATTCTAGCGCGTAAGTAGGGGAGCTGACATTTGAGCTTTTTTTGAGTAAATTGTATTCGACCTTAAATAATCATGGTTTTAGTCGGCTTTTATCAGCGAAACTTTCTTAAATAAAAGTTATTTTTAAGGGTAAATAATTATATTTTGAAGGACAATGCAATTATTATTTAACAGATAAAACAATATTTTTTAAACGATAGTTATAATATTTTTTAAGGGTAAATGATTAATTTTTACAACGTATTTAATTATAAAATTCTAAAGACCTAATTATTTTAGTCGTTAATTTTTACGACTTTTATCAGTCACTCCTGTAATAATGGGTAACTCCTATGCATCATCATTCATTGCTTAACATTTTTTTGTTCGGTCAAAGTTTTAAGACGGAAAGTTAGTCATATGGCATTTGGTGCAACCGCACTACTTTTGAAGCACTTGTTGATTATATTTTTCTTAACCTATGAATGGACTTTACTCATACTTGAAATCCAAATACCGTTGAAACCGTTAAGTAGTATTTCAATCTTGCCATTTAAAAGTAGTAGCCATTTAAAATTTTGAAAGTTATAACGACTTCAAATGGTTACCGTTAACCAAAACGTTTCAGAAAGGGAGGTTGAATTTGAAAATTCCTTTCCTTTCAGTGGATAACTAGCGGACGGACAGACTGACATCGTGAAGTAAATAATTGGCTTCGTACCTTAATAATTAGCATATTTAATGCTGGGCTTTATTTTATCGTTTACAAAAATTATATTTGCCAAAAGACTGGTGGATTTTTAAGAATTTAAATTATATAGTTGTCAGTCAAATATTTAATGACCCTCATTTTTTCATCAGTGTACCTTAAAAAATATTTTTTTATTTAATAACGTTTTGATGATAATAACCGACTAGATTGACAATTTTTTAAGGGCAAAAAAATACCTGCTAAACCAACTTTTTTTGCTTTCATGTAAAATATAAGAGTATCCCCAAATATGAACAAAATCGAACACATCAAGGTTTTTGAAGGGTGGGTGAGCTTTGAAAACGCCCTATAAATAATGTGTAGCTTTTCTCTTAATCAGTAAATGTGGCAGCGCTTTTACTAACTAGTATTACATAGTATGCTTATATACAAATAATGTGGCACTAATAGTTGGAGTTGAAGTTATGTTTGGATGTAAATTCCACCAAAATGAATGAATGAATGAATGAATTAATTAATAATAACTTACCTTGTTGGCCGGTTTGTACTGGTGTCCCAAGAATATATTCCACTTACGTCCCTTAATTAAAATCGATTGTTTCGCTTTACGCGGTCACTGGTTACTGAACGAAAATCAATATGAATCTATTATATTGTTTTGCTACCAATAATCATGGTTCGTCGAACGAAGAACACGTCTGGGTTGCAACCAAAAACTTTAAGCATATTTATACTAAACTGCTTGGTTGGATAACACCAATGTAAACCGTGAAATAATATATTGACACTTGAAATGTAAAATATTGTTTGTCAAAATGAACACGTAAATCAAACGGAAGTATTTTGATAAACAACGCTGGGAGAGGATGGCGTCACTGACGCGCTATATCCAGAGAATGATGATAAGTCGTAACCATAAGCATTGAACTTTTACATTACAAGATGATTGGTAAACATTTTCCATTCTGTTGTTTATTCAGGCTATATTTTTACTTATTTGAGTCACGATACTTATAGTACGTGTAATGAACCCAAGGATTATCTGAAATAAACAACAACTCACTTGTTTACACGTGAGTCAAAACTCAATTGGAGAAGTTGCAGAATTATGAAACACAACTAATTCCAGTATCATTACTCTGAAGTAAATGGGAATTTGGTAGACTTTATCACCGTGCATGTTTCATTTATATAATCGATGCGTTCACTGGTTCTAAGGAATTCATATTTTGTTTGCATGTTTTTATGCCAGGATATTGAACTATATTATTAGGTGTCACGGTAAGTTAACATTGATCCTCTCTTGTTTACTTCTCTGTCTGGCGGATAAAATATTGACCAAAAGCTTTGATTCATTTGTATTGTAAATATTGTGGACTATAGTGCAACTGTCCTGTATGCTAAGAGGGCATGCATTAGTTTTGAGTTTCAGCCAAGTTAGCCTTTGGTAAATATAAACGTAGTTTATAATTCCGCTACATTGAAAATCTGTAGATCTTCATTTAGTCCAAGCCTTACATAAATGAGACCGTGCCCTGGAAACAGACAAACAATTCGAATACGAAAAAAATTCAAATACAGAGTATCAAATAACAATCAGATAATTTTTCTGGTAGTGACAAACATTTACACAGACATCTCAGACATTTGTAATTGGTATATTATTATAAGTTGGAAATTTACAACGAAACTCGATAACCATGTCAATCACTGAAGTGAATGTCATAATAAATAATTAGAAACCCTCTAGGGATTATAAATATTTGAGATTTCTAAATAAACAGGGTTCACTACAAGAAAACGTTTCTTGCATTTTTTAAACTTTTACAGGGTACACTTTTTTAAACACAACTCGAATGGCCTGTCAATATCCAGGATACTGTCTCTCTTGTACGGGTTTGGTTCACTCATTTGTTTCATTTTAATCAAAGTTAATGTGAAGAATTTAATCATCAAATAATCCATGCATAAAAGTAAACTTTATACAAACTTGCCAAACATTATCTTAAAGTAAATATGTTTTAAAAAACACTTTTGGTTTTGACTCTAAAATATGCCTTTCCACCTAAGCCTAAATGAGGGGTCAAGATAACTTATAGGCTGATGTTTGGAGAGCAATACAAACGTGACGATTACAGAAGTGCCTTCTACTTCAAATTCAGTATGGAATTTGTGGAATTCTAAAGCCGTACATACACATTGTATTATTGTAGGCTTTGCTTATTTAAACTCGACTGACGCCTAATGCATTTCCGTGTTTGCGAAACGATTTATTTTACAGTAGGAAGCAAAATGTATACCATTCTGCAAAAGCCACCAGAAAACCTTACTTACGCTGTACAATATGTTTTGCTCACAGTAAAAATAATTTTGAGTTAACTCTTAAAATTGTTGTATTATTTGCATTACATGATTGCTGGTTGTTATGATTTATACTTAAGGGATTACATCATCATCAAATGATTTTGGTCGCCTATGTAATTCAACTTCTACTTAAAATGAATAAAAACCCAAAATTTGCAAATATGTATGTAGACGTTCAGCTTCACATCTGTTGATCGTTATCATGCACCATTTTAGAGAGGTTCAAATTACAATCTTTCCAATCCTACAATTATATACCCCTTGTTAAAAATCTAAATGTTGCTTCCTAGATATTGATTTTATTGGAAACATCCTTGCACAACATGCGTACCGGACCACAATGCAATTCTTTACGGTTAAATTTGTATTTTTTAACTTCCCATTTCCTCCTATTCAAGACGATTATACTTACATAACGCACCCATCCATGTCTGCATTTCATTAAATGATAATAGAATAGAATTGAATATAACTTTATTTATGTGTTTAAAGGCTTCAGTCATTACATTGTCTGTTTATATTACCCTAACACAACAGTTTCTATACGAGACTGCATTACATCATTTTCATTAACATTGGAAAATCATCTTACATGATACATTGTTATCCCTAAAACTAGATCCATAATATAAGTTCTCTCAGAAGTTCTATATTACTAATTATTTTCTTTCTCCAATTATTATATCTTGACAAATTTCTACAAATTGTTCGTAACCCCTGCCCAATGTATAGAATGTTTGTATAATTCTGTGTGGTGCACAGGAACTATCATTCGATCTGTGTATTTGTGCAAACTTTAAAATTACAATAGTCCTCCTTTCGGATAAACTAAAAAGGTTTATCTTATTCATGATTTCATTAATCTCTATTTTATCCAGATTCAGTTTTGCATTTTTATTTCGTCTGTTACGATATATTGTTGGAAGAAAATATGCAATCAGAAATCTGTTTATCTTCTTCTGGAATCGAAACAGTGTACCTGGTTTAACACTCCATATTATAATGTTATAGTCAACAATACTAAGTGAATAGGCAGCTAGCATTGACGTCATAACAATAGTACTTAAATATCTCTTTATGGAATACAATTTTGCAAGAGCTACGTTAAAACGGCTGTCAACATGATTTTCGTGATTTTCAAACGATAAATTACTGTCTAGCCATACTCCAAGATATTTCGGATTCATATTCCCCATTTCGTAATACGAATTTTCGGTTTGTAAAGTAACTTATAAGCAATTTAACTAGGTACGGTGGGAGTCTATAATTATAATTGTCCATTAACTTTTGTAACAATACACTTTCTTTGACACTGTCAATGGCTTTGCTGAAATCTATAAATATAGCTACAGCTTTACCTGATCTCTTGTCAAGTTCTTCGTATAACTTATACGGTATAAGTGTTGCAAGTGTCGTCAAAAGTCCTGCTGCAGTCTCACAGGAATATCCAATTCTAAAACCATGTTGATTTGAGTCCCTAAATTGATCAAAGTAGCCTAACAATCGAACATAGATTATTCTCTCAAATATCTTAACAATAAATGGAAAATTAAATATAGCCCTGTATTATGAGGACTTCGTATATCTACCTTTTGCTTTGTAAAGCGCTATAGCATGTACCAATTTAAAATTATGAGGGATAATTCCTGTTATAAATATGTGCTTAAAAAGTATACTTATTGCGGTAGCAATCACATCTACAAAAGTTTTGTATACAAATTTTGGCACATTGGTTTTTGTATATTTACATTTTTGAACATGTTTTATAGCACTTACTACTTCGCCTTTCTTTACCTCAATATCTAGGATATCGTCATCTAAATGTATGTAATCGTATACGATTTCATACTTTTCAAATTGCTCTAAACATTTACTCACATCACTAACTGCTGCTGGAACGATAAATTCTTGTGCAAACTTTAAATATGTCAGAGTATCCGGAAAGTCGCAGCAAAGCTTCAATCCTAGAGGGTGGAAATACCCGCGCAATGTTTGTTCACACGTCGGTAGAGGGAAGTCCTTTATTTGCATTTGTGATCGCTGTAGGTGCCGTTGCAGCCGAATTCGACTGCCTACACCCTGTGTTTGAAGAATTTCTTCCAGACCAGAAATATCGAACTAGAACCCTTATCGTTACAACTCTGTTAATCCGTCTGGTAGTCAACGTAATGTTTTTTCTGGAATTTTGTCGAACAATAATGTTCCTTGCTTGCTACATATATGTAGATCTTGATAGGGCAAATACAATACTAAGGATAACTTTGAGTAGAATTAGAAATTTTAGTAGGTATGAATATTTTTACATTGGTCTTACGCTTTTGCTTCGAAAAATTGAAGACCTCGTACATTCAGTTACCTACATGATTATGACAATGGGATTTTGGGGTCTCGTCTTTTCTTTCTGGGTTATTGTTAAAGGCGTGGTGGAAGTTATAACTGTTCCTTTGTATGCTGTATTCATAAGTTATTCTATTATGCTTCTGGTGGCACACGGTGTCGGTTTACCAATGTTTTGTACATCAATGGAAATGTCAGCTGATATTGTAAAAGTTCATACTCTAAGAGCACGGTTCGCACGCATCAATCACAGAACTAGGCTCAGTAAAATACAGCTTCTTAAAAGCATTGCAATTCGTCCAATGCGTATAAAATGTGGACCTTTTTGGTATATAGAACCAGCGTTTCTGGCAGATTACATTTGGCTCATTGTGTTACGGTCTTTTGACGCAATTCTTGTTATTGATTTTAACTAAACGTTTGTCATGGCAATTTATCACACTATGTGTTTAGACTGCGATATCCAACTGACTTCCTTGGAAAACATCAGTTTAAAAAAAAATTTTATCATCCAAAATATACATAGTTTTGACGCCATCACGACCTGAAATTGGGTACATTGGAGAAGAAAAGATGCATACCATGAAAGAAATCTAAATATGTAACTTTTTAAATCCATTAGTTAGAATTATAATGACAAAAGCAGAAACGGAGTTTATTTTATATTGGTGAGGCGATGATTATCTAAACAACACTTTTCATTCCACAAAGCATACCAGGTAATTATATGGATATGTGTTACCGGTTTAGTACATAACAATAAAACATTAACCTTGAATTCCGTTTCTGCTCTATATTGTACTTCTTTCTTGATGCTTTTTGGTTACGTGATAGAATTGTGTGCGTGATAAAATCGTAATGTTTATTACATCTGCCAAACCAAGATTCCACATAACTATGTATTTACTGCGTGGCAAGTAATCACCAACCTAGTAGCATTATATCAAATTAGTTCATACAGTTTGGAATCATTGGGAAATTCAAGTGATTTAAATATTTGGCAATACAGGGATATAACAAAATGCGAGCATCATTCTTAATACTGATAATTGTAATACTGCTGGGATTTATTGTCAGTGTACTGACAAGTTGTTTATATTTCTTTAAGAATAAACGATAATGTGACTTTTACATATTTAGGAATTCGTTGCGGCGGGAAGTTTCAAAGTACCCATACGACCCACAGGGAAGAAGCAGGAGGATGAATGCAAAGGTGACAAGGAGTGTATAGAACGACGGGAGAAACACAAAAAAGCGGAGAAAGCTTTGAGAAGTTGATATGTTTATCGAACCATGAACAGATTGGCTACACAGTTGAATATAATTGAAAAATGTATGTTTCTTGTTATTATTAATAATTGTATCTCTGTTTTCAGTATTTCTGAATAAACAAGAGTAAATAATACAATTTATTCATATTTCGTAAAGAATGTGTTTCTATAAGATATACAATTGTTTATTAGCCATGGTTGGTAAACTCAGGATTGACAAACCTTTATAATAAAATGGTTAAGCCAATATTGTCTCTACCAATTGCATAATAATTATTTTTTTATGTTTCGAAAATTACACGGTTATACTCATCAAAACGGTCCAACGTTGTTGGCTCCTATCCATCATTTCTTAGCTCACTCTTTCTCTTGTTATGTTCGCGTATAGCTTCATTACATTTTTCATCCCCGTTGCAATTATTTCGTGCTGGTCTCCCCACTGCCAAAACCAACGTCTGAAATTAAAAATCATTACAGTACAAATCAAAATTATATGATAATTTATTATTTATTTATCAGATTGCTCTATGTGTAAAACATACCTTCATCATAAGAAGACACAAAATTATCCAAAGCAATTTCATGGTGGGTGTCTTTTTCTTTTTAAAAAGTTATCAGCAAAACGGCTCTTTTCGTGAAAATATACAAATCGAGTTCTGACTGCCACTTAAAAAATTTCTACAATTTATATACCAGGAGTTGCTTCAATCTTCGTGATGAATATCAAGTAACTGCAAACACGAATATATTGCGTTGTTATGGCCGAGCCGGAAATGTTATCTAAACCAAAAAAGTTTTATATAGGGCGACGGCATTCTTTGGTGTAATCATGTCGTAAAAACGATA
>JAHZMV010004877.1:0-31568 GCA_027743765.1 Coecobrya sp. COE2 | reverse complement strand
AGTATCAGGACCAGTATACCAACTTTCACAGAGATTCTGTGAATAAAATGGAGTAGAAGAGGTAGTTTTCCTCCAGCATCCAAATTTGCTTTTCATTCTTCTGATGAGTTTCTAATGCAATGAAGACTTTTCAAACTTGTATCCCAAATACACTTATTTCAAAAGACAGAAAGAGAAAGCTTTTTAGGGAGAGAGAGAATCATGCAGCAGGTTATAATAATTTTTACCAACTTATCCTTCAACAAAAACAAGTAGACAGCAGGGTATATAGAAACAGAGTGGAAGGGAGGATAAAAAGGATTCTCATATACTTTACGTGTAGAAGACAGTTTTGGAAGATGGAAAAACATTCATATTTAAAAACTTACTGTTGAATATAATGATGAATGTGAAGGTATGAAATGGATGATGGAGGCGACAGACAGGCAGGCAGTTATTATTAGAAGAAGGGAAAGTCGCACATTTATCTGCTCTCACTCTCCGACTTTCACTTTCTCCTTCTGGAGACCTTGCCATTCAACAAATATGGAAAAACCAATAACTCATTCATCACCAAGCATATATTTATACCAAATATTAGATGAAGAATAAAGTGTCCCAAAAATATTACTTATTATCACTGTCGTAAGAGGAAAGTTGCTGAGATGGCACTCGCTGCTTTTGTACTTTTGCTGTTTTTCTCCCTCTAACGAAATCAATGTTTTAAAAGAATAAAGAAATTGATGAATCTGAAAGAAGTTGCTGGCAATGGATGACACGGCATCCTATTATGTAGAAGGGAATTTTTTGGCGGTGTTGCTTCTTCCTATTATCTAGTTGAATCATTATAAGTCCTTATCCTAATCACAAGATGAGTAAGACAGGACTAGATGAGATGATTATAAAGGAATGGGTAGAAAGTGCGGAAATTTTATTATTAATTTACAATATTATACAGATTTTCCTTATGTGTATAAGCGCGAAAATTTCTAGAAACAAAATGAATAATAGCCCGTTATGTGCGAACACTCCGTTAAATAAGTTGGTATCTCTTTCTTCACAGCCACAGTTGTGAACCGAATTCAACAGAAATCCAGAAAAAGTTTATCTCACCAGAGGTTACAAAAAACAAAGTTGTCCAGATTCCAGCAAATAACCGGCAGTGTGTTTCATATATGGCCTTGCAGCAAATATATAATATTTCAGTAGACTACCCCAAATTTTTTATATGCATTAAAACAATGCCAATGAAATAACGATTATACATATCTGCATATAAAAATCGTCCACCGCAATTGACGCATATACTGTCTAAGATCATCATTTTGATCATCAGCAACAACAAAGGCAACAGCAGCAGAAGCAACACTCCTTGTTTCAATATTATAGCACATCAGTTATAGTTGCAGAGGTCGCATCACTTTCTATTTCTACCTCGCAAACATTTTCTTTATTTTTTCTCTTTCATACTTATGTCACATGGGGAAAGGAAACTGTTCAAAAAAAACTTTTCCTCACGAATGTGACACAGTCGTATCCATTTTGCCGCTTGTATTTTTTGTTCCTGCCTCTCTCTTCTTCCAAGGAAAAAAGTGTTTAAGAGAAGAAGAGTTCCATAAAATTTACCGTGTCTGATCATCATCATCAATCCTTCTGCTTTTTTTTCATCTGAAAAGATCTTCTTGGCATCATCATATCATCTACACTAGCACATTGCGTTCAGCATTGGGTATCCATATCCATCCACCGATACAGACAATTCATCCACCCGTGTCGTCTCTCGCAAAAGGTAAAAAGGAAAAGCAAAGCAGGAAAACTGACTGATTCACTGAGTGAGTGCGCGTTAGATTCCTTCATTCCATTATCGGTGAAATACCTATATACCTACTCCCCCTCACTAAATGTAACTTGACTGGTGACAAAAAAGGCACTACTGCATAGTTGGTCGTGGTGAGAGTCAGAGAAAAAAAGAATAGGAAATATCACAAGTGATCATGATGATGATATTTGTGATGATGATCAGAGAGGAGCTTGATGGCGACGGCAGAGTCGGTTTGGTGGCGATACATTATCCCATCAAACACACATGTACATTAGTGAAGTATACGCATATTATCTACTACTACTACTACTTCCATCATTATTATTATTATACTTTCACTCAGCACATTATACATTATTTTTTGTACAAGATTTCATCTATATTCTACCTAGGAGCTGTCTCTGCGAGAGAAAGAAAAAAACACGTGGATTTTTCTGTGTGATAGATGATTGCCAGTGAAGAGTATGAAGGGAAAGGTGGAAGAGGAAGCAAAGCAGGAGAAGAAATAAAAAAGGGAAACTCAACTGGAAAGTATCTTCTTCTCTTGTTCAAAGAGAAACTTGTACTGTCATTCTTTCTTCTGTACTATTAGCTATATGGTTGGGTGAATAAGCAGCAGCAGTAGACCAGTTAAGCCATCGTCGTCATCTTCTAAAAAAGAGAAGAAACGGAGTTGTCGTCGTCTTCGTGTCTTCTTAGTGAAGTCTCCTCTCCAGAAGTCCATGAGGACACATCTACCACCACTACTACTGCTGCTGCTACAAGTATAAAAAGAGGAGAGAAAGGGGAAGAGACCACCACACATAGCATCATCATCGTCTTAGTATTTTTACTCTCTTTTTCTTTGCTTCCGTCAAGGGAAGAGGCTCTACTGGTGTCATCAATCATCCGAAAAACGGATTTTTCCAATTTCTTCGACACCTCGTTGAACCCTAAGTTTTTTTCCTGCCGCCGCCACCACTGCCACCACCAAAGGAAAAACTAAGTAAGTAACTGTTCGTTCGAGAGAAAACTTGCATATGAAGAGGAGAAGGAGGAGAAGATGAGAGAGAGAGAAAAAAGTATCTTTTTTCAGATGATACTTTTTTTTCTTTTGACTAATGTAAAGCAACTTTGTAGTAGAGGGGAGAAAAAGAAGGGATCCGAAAGGGTTTTATTCAACAAGAAGCAGGACATCAACACTTTTTGAGAGAAAGAAAAAAAGAAAAACTTTTTTGCTTCAGCTGCTTTTGATGATGGTGGAGGGTATTTTGAAAAACATATTAATACTTATATTCTATCTGGAGAGAACGTCGTGATTCTAGAGGATCGTCGATGGTGGTTGGTTGATGACAAAAGACCAAAACATGTGGAGCTTCTTCTTCGCAAAATAATAATATGCATGTCAATAGCAAAAAAGCTTCTTCTTACATTCACCATTTTTATCAGCACTTGGGTTCGTTGGGAATGCATGATGTTGAACTGTTGTTGAGTTGATGGAATAGACGATAGAGAATAAAAAGGGAGTGGTAGTGGTGGTGTGCTGGGATAAAAAAAGAAAGAAAAGAAGAGATGATGATCACTCGTCGTCGATACAAATGATATGGATGTCTTTTGGTGAGTTTGTGAGTAGTAGTGAGAAGTGAGTGGGATTCACTTGGTAATAAAGACTGATAAGGGATAAGAGATCTTTTTTGTCACTTGTTCCATGTCGCATCATCAGCATGATGAAAATGCACACACAACACAACAAACAACATATTGATGGATGGATGCACGAATGGAAAATGGAAGAGGATGGTAATGGTACATGATTCACACGACATTGTCGCTTGAATAAAAAATGTCATTTTCTCTCTCTCGGATAGATGTGTAATGTAACTTGGATTTATTTGGAAGAGATGCAAACAAAAGGAAGAAGTAAATGTTTTATTCATTGCAATAAGATTATCTATCATTTTTCCTCGTTGAATGGTGATGTGATGATATCAGATAAATATTCACTACTGCTGCAAGAAAAGGGGTTGAGTAGTTACTTTGTATACATAACTTTGCTGGCTGACCAAGACATGCAGACAGACAGATGAAGAGTAATTTCGCATTTTTATTTTTCACCATTTCTTTCCGGTGGTATGACTGCAAAGTAAGTACTTGTAAAATCATCATATCACTGCAATGCGTCCTCCCCATTAATAATCCAAAAAATCTTTTTCCTTGAAAAAGAATATTCTAAATGCAGTTTTGCTGCTGATTGCCATCTGATTACCTTGAAAAATCTCATTTTAATGCAATTTCGTGTGCGTCATCCGGCGGCGGCAAGCACTTAACTTTTTCTCGTCGTGTTCGTCGGGATGCGGTAATGTAAAAGAAATTAGTGTAGAGTGTGTAGATGTGCATGTGTGTTTGTACGAGCGAGTAATTTAATGGATAAATTTTTTTCTTTATTTTTTCTCTTTCACGATTTTTTCACTCCATTTACCCACATTTTTACCCTTCATTGTGTATTCATATCAAGGAAAAGTGTGCGACAGGTTAGGTAAGTAACATTCTGATTCTGTTATTGTTTGTAATGCGTGACATGGCACTTTTTACATAGGAGTCGGGATACATATATTTGTACTTCTCTAATGTGTTCAACTCTGCTGTTACAAGATCATCGTTATCATTTGCTTTTTCACAAGATTTTTTGATCAACATTAAAATAAAACGTGTAGATTTCATGGTGGTGAAATGGAAGAATGTTTGGAGAGAAATAGACTGCCACAAGAACCGCCGTCATTACATTTGCATTCCAACACTTCAACTGATGACGATGGCGACTATACGCGTTCGGTTTTCAGGTTCAGGTAGGTGGGTTGAATTTGGATTGGAGTTTTTTTGGAATCGTCGACGAGAAATAAATTGACTGGCTGGCTGGCTTTGTTGCTCCTGAATACTTAATATTTACACTTAAGGCTCTGCTTTTTAATGCCATTTTCATGGAATTTTTTCCTACCCTGCATTTTAACCGCTTTAACGGAACAAAAACATGTTTTCTGAATAACTCATGAAAAAATATAGACCTTCCTTTGATATTTACCGAGAAATGTTTTGGGGCATTCTTAGAACATGCCGGCGGGCGGAATTCAGTGAAGGAAAGAAAGTCGGATACATACATCATGCCATGTCTGATGGCATCCACTCATTCTCGTTATCTTATAGATTTAATTGAAAACAGATAACTAATGAAGATACATATGTGGTTGGTACTTGTTCATCAAACGAAAGCCGAGCACTTGACACGTCCACTTATAAATTTGAAATAACGATCTTCGTCATCATTAAGATGCGTATTTTAATGAGGTTTTGTCACCGGTGAGAGAGAGGTGTATAGAAAGACCTTCATCATTAAAACAGGGAGTCCTCAAAATAAATTATTAGGCACACAAGAACTAACCCAACTTTCAAATCGGCAACCGTCCGTGTGCCTGAAAACAAAAGGAATCAAATTGACAACAACATCCTGTATATAAACTTCAATACAAACTAATAATAAGAGAGGTTCACAACTTAAAATTATCATAACGGCTTTCACCGAAATTGGAAGGAAATGAGAAAATTATTATTGAGTCAGGCTATCATAATAAAACATTACCGTTAATGCAGACCCGTCGCCTATCTCTCGATCTATTCAGCTATATTTTTACCGACAACTTATTTGCATATTTCATTATTATCACAGAACAGCTTTCACTTTTTCTCCTTTTCCACCCATCCAATTCTACCACCACTTCAAATCCAACCTGCTGATTAAAATGAAAAGACAACATCAACACCAGCAACACAATCGTGTAGATGGCTAATCGTAAGTTTTGTTTCAGAATATCAGACACTTCCCACCTATTATATAACAACAGTCCTCTGGAAAGTTAAAGTTTATTATTATTTTGTGCTACTTATTGTTCCAAGTTATTAAAATTAAATTCCAAGCCAGTGAAGTCGAAAATTAGCACAGCAGTAGCAGCAAGTCATTTCGGAAAAGTATTATTATTTTATATTAAATTTCACCGGTTTTGGACTTGTTGTTTTTACCATCTGTCCCTCTTCTTCAATCACAATATTGTCATCATCAATGAAGACAATTTCTCGAGAAATTTTAAGCAAAGGAAAGGTGAGTTCTAAGAAGCAGAGAGAAAGTTGACGATAGTGCTTGCAAGGTGGATGGATTGATTTGAACTTAAATTTTGATTCAAGTGAAAGCTTTGTGTAAAAATAGACTAATAAAGCAAATTAATATAAATGGTCGTAGTTAGGCGCATTGCGAGAATCTTGGATTTTCTTATAAAACTTTAATTTTTCACATATTATTTCTCATGGATTTATAAATTTCAAGAAAAGGGAATGTAACTGTAATTAGAGTGCAATTATAATTAAATGAATCCTTCCGCTGATAATAACAGGAACAAAGGGTAAGAGCTCATACGTAGCTGCAATCAATACAGTAAACTATCATTGTGTAGTGGTGAGATTTTTTAGTGTCTAAAATTAGATTTCGCCAGTTGACTATACATAATATACCTAACCAAGTTATATAGCATCTTCATCTCATCATCGCTGTTGATTTCGCTTTCGTTGTTGTTGTTGTTTTCAAGTGAGATGAGATGAAATTAACTTTGTTGCCAACAGTTGTGTGACTGAAAGTGGCATAAACTGTGGGGAAATTAAGTGAATTTTTCGCTTCACTTGTCATTTCACTTCCACCATCTTGGCTACACATATAGAGATATCAACATCAGCAGCAGCATCATCATCTCAAATGAAAAACTTTTCAAGTTTCCTAGTCGTCGTCCTCGTCCTTTTCTTCTATCTACTTTTTCTTCCACTTTCCCTGCCATTTCCAATATCATATCGCTTTCTGTTCTGTTGTTGTGAGACAACAAGCAGAGGAGCAACGACGATGAGACAAAGTGGAAACAAGTCCAACCAAGAGACAAAACAGAAACTAATAATTGAGGAAAGGGAGAAGAGAGACACGTTACGTAAAAAGATATCATCCCAAAATATTGAATACTGACTGGGAGGCAACCAAAGAGGCAAAAATTGTGAAACAAATAAAAGATCATCTCCCCTCTATCAAATAGAATGTGTTCAAGTGAAAACCGGTAAGTAATCAGGAAAGAATATTTTTGTCCAAGATGACGATTGAAAAAGTTGTCTCCATTCCCTTCCTCCCTCCAGCTATTTACTTATTACACATCTTTCAGTTGTATAACAAGCTTTAGAAATAGGGTTGAGGGTATTAAGATGAAAGGAATTTTTACCTCTTCACTTTTTTTCAACTGATCATGTCCGATGTGTATATTATAAGCACCTGATATTTTTTCACCCGATACCTTTGCTGTTTTTATTCAGGTGACTCATTACCTTGTACTGAAATTGACAGCATATTTTTTTTTGTAATAGGTATCGAGATGGACATTTCCATTCAATGAAAACAGCCTGAAGGGCAACTTACGCAACACATATTATGCGGAGTCCACATTTGCCCCAAACCAGGTGAAGGTGAGTAAATGGAGAAAAATCTGAAGCATGTGGAGATAGAATGTGTGTCGCTCGGGAGTATAGGGAACAAAGTTGTAAATGGAATAAAGTAGTGCACCGTTTGTAAACTTCATATTACAGCACGGAGCACTCCTTTTCTTTTGTCATCCTTTTATTATTATTTAGCCTGAGAGAAAGTTGAATCAGTATGCGCATATAATATTGCCCCAAATCTTTCAAATTAATTAATACCCACCTACCTACCTTTCTTTCTTGTTGTTACGCAATTCGTCGGAGAACACGCTGCTGCTGTGCTCTAGCACTTAGCAAAACTCCACACCAATTTAATCCATCCATTCCATTCGAAACTCTTACATAAATCGACACTCTGCGCCGTTAACTGTCGAAAACTTCACGATCTCTATAATTATCCTTGTCCAATTTGTAGCACTGGTGGACAGATTTATACCCCTAAATTACAAATTATCACTTTGTGAACTTTTGTTTTTCTTCAGAGTAAAACAGATAAATCAACAGGAGAGAAACTCATAAATTCCTCTCCCTACCCTTTTATTATGCCGCGCTATATAACTTTCTTGTGTATTTATTGCTACATCATCATCGCCATCATCCTTTCTCCTCCTCTTCCTACCTAACATTAAAGCAGCAGCAACAACTTTCAAGCATCGTCATCATCACCAGGTTATTAATTACAAGAGGTATTAAAGAAACAATTAAGGATTGGATTAAGTGGAGATTAAACAGTTTCATTCCTACTTTCTCCTCTACTCTTTAATCTACACATCAACACTTTGCTACTGTTGCTCTGCTGCTGTTGTTGTTGCAACTTTCACATAACGTATTTATTTACATATATGAGTGAGTAAACAGCATATCAGCGTTGTCGTTGAAAAAAAACTGTGTACTCTCTCTCGCCTTTTACTCTGCTCTACGAATCGCTCCCGGGTAAATATTTTTTTGGTTGCGTTTTACGTGAGCATTATGAAAACAAATAATAACAATAAACATTTAACATTATTTGCGGTAGTTTCCACCCGAGATTTTCGAGCAAGCAGTGGTGGTGTGGTTTTTACAGAAAATCGCCGTCGTCATAAATTGCTCCAACCTTGTAAATCTTGTAAGTGCTCCAATTCCACGCCCAATTTCTCATGCATAACCATAATATGCCATAACCATGTAGGTGGTTTAACAAACAAAACATGCATGCAAGCAAGCAAAACCCAAAGTTATTATCTATTGTTTAAAGGATCGCAATAATGCCACCCTGTATAGAACAAACAGTACAACGTTCTCATTTCTCTCTTAAGCTTTTACATGTGGTGCGGTGATGATGGAAGTTGACCAAAAATGTAACCTTGTTTTTTCGGTCTTCACCACGCAGAGCTCACCTACCACCACCAAAATGGGCGGTATTTTCACTTCTTTCTCCGCTTTCTCTTGTGTTGCCCTTGCACAAAACAAATGAAATACAGAAAATACAATTATTTTTAAATATTATTACACTTTTTCCATACAAACAAGTTCTTTTCGTATTTTAGTCATGCAAGCAATCATGCATGCACACAATATATTTTTGCGTAGTAGAATTTGAGGAGAAAAAGCATAACAATAATTTAACATGTTGCTACTACTAGCTCCTTTTCTCTCTCTTGATTTGTCTCTCTCCACTACCGCCACTAGTAGTGTAGTCGTAGTATTTTGTGGGAAATCCTTCACAACATGTGGTCTTATCTGTGCAAGCTCTACTTTACTCTTCTACATATTTATTTATTTATGTGTGTGGGTAACACCTTTTTGTACATATTTCAAAAATATAATCGCCACAACAAGCAGTATTATTACTATTACTACTACGATAACCTATCACATCATCCTACAGGTTTCATTCTTCTTCTGTAAAAACTATATATATGTCTCCACACAGTTTACTGGCACACTCGATACAACCACTACTACTACCTTTTTAGGGAAAAAGGAAGAAGAATGATGTTCATGACGATGATCATGCATCGTCTCGTGTAAAAAAGTACCTATCTGGTTAGGTATACAACAGCGGAGGTAAAGTAAAAGCTTTCCCCGTATCATCATCATCCTCACAAATAATAATAATGCAAGTTTGTAAACTGAAACTGTGTTGCTTTAAGCATAGTAGCGTGTGTGTGTGTGAGGGTAAAGAAGGATGAAATAGTGGTGGTGGCAGTAGTGCTGGTGAGCAGCTTGACGTCAGCAACTAAAATAAATAAATTTGAAAACTCATAAATCGCAGAGGGTGGACGTGCTTCCATAAGTTATGGAATTACAAACTTTCCTCACTTCCCGAATCCTTCACTCATACACACACAAACAACGTAGTATATAAATAGTATACGTGTATATACATCTCATCTAAAATATTATACATATTTATATTACATTTCACAGATAAAAATATTACCTATGTTTATACATCCTCCTCCACCGTCCTGCAAAACACCACTTTGCATATTTATATACAATACAAAATAGTATATATTTGTGTAGAGTATTCATGCATGCATGGTTGCAATTTTGAAGGAAAAGCTGCTTCATCCAACGACGGACGTAATACATACAACTTCTTCAGAGCCTGCCTACCTATTATTACATAGGACCCTGGTTGTTCTACAGCAAGATTTTACAAATGATCATGTTGGAATGTTGCTGTATCTTCCATAATATTTTGTGTCATGTGAACATATGCCTTCCTTTCAACCTTCCACTCTCTACATCTATCTTTGTGTCTTATCTAGGCTTATAATACTATTGACTGACTAGATGCATGCAGGTCACAGCAAAGAAAAAGGGTAAAAAATAATAATAATTTCAATGAGCTGAGCATATTACACTGACTATTGAGCATAAGAGCTCACACAATTAGGCACAGCAACAACCATAATGCATGTATAAACTTTCTATCTGTCTGTATAAAAGATAGTAAATTGGTTTGGTATGCATAGTATTGTTCATGTGTACGTACATACTCCTGCTCATTCACTGAATTCATGAAGGATTTTTAGATGATCATGTTTGAAAAAGTGTTATGTTCAAGTATTCAACACTGCGGAAAATATTGGCCAATGCTACCACCACCACCATCGCATCTCCTCTTTCGTAGAAAAAATACCTACACACAAACAACTGCTCGTCTTCTTTTTCTCTACCCGCATTCATGAATCTTGCATAATAAATGGTCCGTCCTTTTTACACCACCACCAACAAGATATTCAGTAGCCCTACAACTACTACTACTACTGGCATTATTAACGAAACCCGAAAAACAAGCACCTTGTTCAATGTTTTATGCATCGCATATGTGAAAGCCTTCCTTATTCAAAAAAGGGTTTTTGATAAAGTAGTCGTTTTATGCATTGGAGAAGAGCTTTCATACCTGCAGATATATACATACGACGAGCAGAAGATGCGGTTTAGCGAGAGAAGGAGAGTAAAAAAGAAAGATTTTCTACTTGGTCGTGTACTTCTGAAAAATAAATGTATTTATATACGCACACACACCGCACACATTATTGTACAGAAGAGACTTGTTTTCCCCATCATCAGCATATCGTCGTACTTGAGCTTTCCTGCTTGTCATAATATGCATTCAGTTCAGACTTAAACTTTCATTCAGAGTGCAGTAGTGCAGACAAGTTGTTAGTCATTTCACCCTCCTCATAGTAATAATATGACGCAGCAGAGGAGATAGATAGATAAATGATGGCAGAGATTCTGATATAACCTTCATAAATGTTATCATCCAGGAAATCTAGTTCCCTGCTTCTCCTATCCAGCTCATGGTCATACGGAGTACAAGTAGCAGAGGAGTAATAACGGGGATTTTTTTACATACTTGCTAGTGTAATAATATTACAGCTTGTGCTTCATACAGTAGAAAAGGTTAAGGGAGGAAGAAACAAGGTGAAGTGAATATTTGGAATGGAGATATAAAATATATTCTGGAAACTCACATTTTTCGGAGGTAATGCAGCAAAAATAAGTAGAGGTATATGCACCTACAGATGGAAATGATGGATGAAACATGGAAAGAAGTATAGATATTATGGACCATTAGTCAAATCTATCGAATTTTTATGGAAACACCGGGGACAAGACACAATTTTCAGTGTGTCCACTTTTCTTCGACTGCGAGTGCAGGCGTCTCAATACATCTGCCCAATAAATGGTGCTACTGCTGCGCTGCTGAGATTTGGAGACTAGTAAAAGCAACACTTTATCTGATCTGAGTAGTAGTACCTATAGCGTATACCTAAGTCCTTTGGTGCCTTTATGCATCTCTATAAAAAGTATTTATATGCATACCTTCCACACATCTTGTTTTTCTGTGGTCTTTTAACCGCCGTGTATGTAGGGATATCATGCACCTGTAAATATTACGGTGACATTGATGACGTTGTTGGTAAAAAATGTATACATACATATTTATGAATTTATTTTCCCCTTCACCTCTCATTCTACTTACATGTCTCGTAACAAATTATTATACATGGCATATACGCACCAATTTGTCTCCAAATCTGATAAGATATCTGAACTACTACCTCCGCCACCACTACCGTTGTATACAGTTTACTGTTTAATACTAATAATAAAAGTGTGGCATGTCATGCCAAAGAAGAAAGAAAAAAGTGTGAAGTAAAGTGTTATAATAATAATCAGCATGATGCTCAAGCACAACACCTCAGCACACAGCTCAGCTCAATCTTCTTGAGTATTATATTACGCCAGGCTTAATTTATTTTTTCTGACAAGCAATATAAAATGCTGTTTGAGGAGGGCAAATGACTAGAAAATAAAAAAGGTAGAGAGGTATACACAGTGTTGATGTCGAAGTATAGACAGAAAATATAGGTATATGCTCGTCGCTGCTGCTTTAATACTCTTAATTTATTTTTTTATACCCGGCCGCATAACAGCATAATATTTTATATAACAAATTGTGTAGATAAATAAAAAGGTGTAATAAAATATTCACTCTGCTTGTCGCAAACAAGCAAAAAAGTGACAGGAGTACGCCATGTGATGTTGGTGTGTATTCAAACTTGTCCTTTTTTCCTCATCCCTTTCATTCAGGAGGAGAAAGCAGTACCAGCGCAGTAGTAGTGTCGGCGGGTATTATAGTAATAATAAAGAAGAAGAAAAAAGGAGACATGGTTTTGTGCGTGATGCCAATAAATATGCAATATCACGCGTGTATACATACACCAACACCACCACCACCACCGAGTAAAATAGACGACGACATATCATCAGGTACCTATTAATCACAAGAAACTCGACTCGACGCTCTGCATATATAAAAAATAGGTGCTAGATTGAGAAACGTGCTGCTTTCTTTCTCTCTCTCACTCCACACAACTTTCTTTCTCTCTTCAGAGAGGAAAAAGAGCCACAGAGGGAAAAAGTTTCATATTAGATTTTATCAATCCGAAATAATTTAATCAGGTGTTGGCATTTATAAATAGCTTGAGGAAAACGAAGAATTACGTCCCATGGCCGTGGCGCTGAATGCCAAATGAGGTATGTAGACGAGTATATATCGCAACACGGCATTTTATTTTTCTCTTGTCCTTTTTTTCCACGTTACTGTCCTCATATCCTGTCGTACACCTTCAAACTATATGAATACCGTGTTGCCTGAAAATAATCGTCGTATTTTCAACTTAACCAAACCATCATACATATCATCTTGCTATTAGAAAGTATACATGTTTGCTTATTAATATATGAAGAAAAGTGTCTGACTGGCATACAAAAAAAAACTGCCGTCGTTGCTATTTCCACCAACTAAATATTCACGACGTGTGGAATTGAAAGCAGGTGGTATGATATCATGTTGTCGTAAACGTAGCAAACATCTTCATTTCATCAGTTCTGCTTTATACGATGGCATTTAATCATGTTATGTGCCTTATGTATATTTTGGTCTCGTTTAAGAAAAAATAAGATAAGATCATTTTGTTAATTTTTTCTTGGCATTTTGAACGATTCAATATTTCATATAGAGACTGTTTAGTAGGCTACGCAGTTAGCTTATGTATTTTAGGGCTGTTTTTGTTGATATTCGTCTCGTCAGAAATAGGGTCGAGGTTTGCTGATGTCTGATGAGGGTTGACTGAGACTCTCTCTATATTTATATGGCTGTTTTCAACATCATCATCAGAATGGGTGAAAAATGATCACAATCATACCCAAGTAATGCACATCCGGCAACAGCTCTTAAGTCCATATTTCGCTCAATGTAACCACGCGCCTTTCGTAGTTGAGTACTCGGTACATACATCCGTACACATTACATTATAGGAGCAATCAATTTCGGCCGGTATGAAAAGTCACATAACATTAACTAACAATAAAGTGCTTGCAATGATTATTGTCGAATGAGAGAGGACGATATATAAAATGAGCAGGATCTACTGGATAAAAAGTTCACATTTCATTTCATGAACATTGATTTATACGCATTTCTACTTACTTACAAGAAGGGAAACGTACTTGCTTTTTTCCACTACTTTTATTCCTCTTCTGTCCTGCTGCTAAACTCCGTTATGGATAAACGTGTACTACAAAAAATGTTTTTCAAATCTATCAAACGTACATACGTGTATATTTACACGCGATATGTACGCACCGACAACCAAGAAAAATATACTACCAAATGTATGTATACTACTCTTCCGTCTTACAAACATTCAACAAACAACTTTCTTTCTTCTCCTTGCAAAACAGCAAATTTTGTTTGAAAAACAAGCGTACGAAACTGAAAACATATCTGTCTGTAGCTCTCTCCGTGGTACGACGTAGCCGTTTACGTACACATGTAAGTATATATTTCCAAGTGGTGGTAGTAGTAGTACATTTTCTGACCTCCCCGTTCTGACCCCCATCTCTCCAGTTGCTTGTACTCGTCTTGTCAACCGTGTCCATCCATTAGAGGCAAACAAATATTCCATATGTCATGTCAGAAATGCACGCGATCTGTCTTTGTTCCTCTCTCTCTCTCAACTTTTCTCAAAACAAGAATAAAAAAGGAAGTATCAATGTATATCCTTGCGAGTGAGTGTGTGTATCTCCAGTCCAAACCCGGTAGCTATTCTCGGACAATTCATGGTATCCTCTGAAGGCTAAAGGCAACTCTCTGTACATAACACGCCCAAAGTTTTGCACTGTATTTCCTGCCTCCTGCCTCATGGAGAAAAACTTCTACCAAAAATGTACATATGTCCATGTATGTAGTACACCAAACTTTTATTCTTTTTTTTCTTTTCTTTCTTTTGGCTCTTGCTCCTCCTGTTGTTTTCTCTTCTTATTTTCTCCTGCTCCATCCAATAACATTTCTATCAACAATCCAATCTAATGGTTTTCTTTTTTCTTCCGTTGTTGTCCTCCTCCTCCGCGCCTCTCGACATCATCATCCTCATCGTCCGATACGATACATTGATCATGATGACTTTATAACTTTTATATATAGCAAAAATTAATGTCTTTAATGTCTAAAACATAATTGCATGCTTGAGGAAATCTTCATAATATGTAAGTAATATTATTATTATTATATCTACTTAAATAGACATGCCATCGTATAATATTGCCACCGTCGCCGCCACTATAGCACCTCATCACCATCATCATTTTCTCTCTGTATATTTTTTTTCGTCTAGTTCCTAAAAGTGAAAATGTTTCTATAATAATGTGAGTGAGATATCTGTAACATTTATCTCCTCTTCTTCTTTTCTCCCTCTCTCACCAGCTATTATCGTTGTTGGCAATTACATTAATACGTTTTAAAAGTTATCTGCGCGACTTTTTGTGTCTACTGTAATGCTGCTTGCTATGATGATGGCGGTATGGCTGTATAAATTTCATGTAAAGTGAATTGAGCCTATTAAGAAGAAGAGAAAGAGAGAAAGGAAAAATAAAAACGCTGTTTTTTTTCTCTTTTAGGGAGTCAGAGAGAAAGAGAAAATATAATAATAAGTATAAAGAGCCATGATATAATTACCTCGTTGATTTGAAATAATGCATTTGTTGAATGGCCTCTCACTCAACAATAATAACAGCAACTTTCCCAGTGCAGAAGGCAGCATAACAAGCATAATGAAACTTTCTGTCGTTTGCAATGATGCTAATAAATATTACTCAACTTCCATCCACACACACGTACTTATACTTTCTCTTGGGCTATTCGCTTTCTATCTGCTCGGTGTAATGTAATGTCAGAGACGGATGTAGAGAAGGAACGGAAGTAAAAATGGGATGTTTTTACTTTTGTACACTATTCTTAATTTTATAAACAGATAAACAGACAAACAAGATACGTTTAGAATAAAAAATTGTCTAAAATGCCTCTGCCCGCTAATAATAGCAGTTTTATTCGCAGTCCAATAAGCAGCGAAGAACCAAGAAGTTATAAACAGGATGATTTTTCTTGTTTTTTACATTACTTTACATTCTCTCTGCTGCTGTTGATGGCACTACTAATGCGCTCCCTCTGCTTATACTTTCTGTGTAGAATTGTAGCTTCTTTAAGTGAGCATAAATATCTATAATATTTCACTGGGAATTGCCATTTCGACCTACATTTATTAGGATGCAATTGTACAAGCAGCAACTTAATAGAAGTGCTAGATAGATCTCTGCTCTGCACCCCGTCTCCTGCTCCACAAGTTTTTTACTCCTTTGGTGTTAAAAGTTAGTTAGTGACAAGGGCGGAAAAATAACGGCGGCCATTTTTGTACAAAGCAGTAAATACCTAGTTAGCAGTGCTTTATGACGGCGGTAGAGAAAATAGAAAAGGAACAGAGAAAAGCACAGCGATAAACACAAAATTAGTACCTCTTGTTATTTTGTACGGAGGCGGAGACCAAAAAATATTTAGTCAATTTAATTAAGTGAAATGTAGGTTCTTAAAAAATACGTGGGTGTGTAGATCCATGAATCAATCTACCTATCTACTTTTCTTAGTCATATGCTCATTTTTCACTCACGTGCTTCAAAATACTTTAGTAATAATGTCACTGAAATAAATAGCATTAAATATACCATATATTTTTGCATAAAAAGTTCTAGTGACTGTACGATTACATTATTTTTCTGAATTTTTAATATTGGAGCATTGTGAGACTCTGGCCATAAAACATTGTTGAGCTGAAGTGAAGGGAAAGACATCAGGTGTAAAACTATCTATGTATCTATAATAATATCTTCTGTACATTATTCCGGTAGGGAAAGCGATGATAAGACCCATGTAGGTACATACCTAGTCATTATGCATGAATGAGTAAATCCTTTAAAAATAAAATGTGCTATTATTCCTCTTCTTCGCCTTCTACTTGTTCTGCTGCCTCTATGAGAAAACACTATTTTAGCCCCTATATATATTTCTCCAACGACGTATTATACTTCTCATATCTAGAGCCATTCAAAGCATATATCCTTTAATGGTAGTACCGATAGTGAAGGTGATGGCGGTGGTGGTGGCAATCTGAGATAATAATATACCCCAAGGACTATTTTGCAGTTTGTAATATGTCGCCAGAAAGAATGAAAAAATACTCGGGGAGAAGAAAAGGAAGCTCTTTATTTTCTATTCTCTCTCCCTCACACTTTTTATGGCTTACTTGTTCGTTCGGTGTAGTAAACCGCATAAAATATGTTTTGCATAAAAAGAAGAAAAGGAACAGGAGAGGAGGAAGAGGAGAAGAAGACGGAAGAAGAAAAAGAGAGCACACCTGTCTATCAGCATAATCCCTTGCTACAAATTACCATACACATCACACCACCATCACCACATATTATTTATACATACTTGAATAAAATGGAGCAAAAACCTTTTCTGCTTCATATACCAATGTGCACTTTTAACTTTCCATCGTGTTTTCCCTCCCCATCCGCAATTCATTTTTTTGTTACTGCACAATATAGAAAATGTAAGGTTTTACAGATAAGGCATTATGAACTTTAGGAACATTGAAATGACAAAAAGGTATGTTGCTATGTGTATGCTATAGCTAGAAAAGACACATTGAATTATTTTTTTCAATACGACACTTGTGGTGGTCTTGGAATAATGGGAAGGTAGACTTGACTAGATGGGGTTTGTAGCGGCTGTTTGTAATCAGTGAAATAGGCTCTTGCAAATTTCATCTCATCTCGTCTACCATCCAACCTCTCAGGTTTGGCTGACAGGAGGCAAGGAAAAAGAGAAACAAGAATGACGCCGCCGCCACCACCACGGCATTATGTATGGCATTATATAATGCATGCAGAGACTGTAGGATATTTTCCCTTCGGTTTTTTTTTGCTGAGAAAAGCACCCAAATATAATATGCATGTTAGAATGGAAAAGGGATCTCTTATTCTGAAGACTCTGACACAATTGTATTTAGCATTTTTTTCTTTCCTCGAAAACACTTTTTTATTTGTACATAGACTTCGTCGACTTTACCTACCTGTGTGTGGTTTTGATGATGACGATATTATGGCAGTTTGGAGGTTATAATAAAAGAGTACGTGTGCATTTTATATAGGTGTAATACAGGGAGATATGCATGTTTGTATAATGCAGAGAGAAAGTCTCTTCTTGTGTATGTATTTCTGCAAAATATACAAACAAGAGAACAACAACAGCAGCAGCAGGAAACAAGACACATGGCAATGATGACAGTAATGTGACGAGGAAAATGGGCTGTCTTGACATTTCCCTTCTTGAAATTTCCATTACACAAATCCCAAATCTGTCTTTCACACAAACACACAAGAGGAGTAGTAAGTAGTAGTGACGTGTTCTACCGCTGCTACTACTCGTCTTATTCTCGTCTGCGATGATGATATGATGATGATTATGAAGGCTTAGTGGGAAAAGGATGATGGGAGTAGTGAAGTGAGCAAAATGCTACAGGCACAGATTTCATTACTAGATTACCCCCTGAGCTGACAGTAGACAAAGTTTACGCAATCAGTAAATAAATACAAAATACAATTTCACCTGTCTCACAACTTGAATGGAAATAGGAATGTGTGTAGGTATGCATCGTTGTACTAATGCGGAATGAATGTATTATGGGATGAGAAGGAGATTTCAGAAGATTGTAGGTGTGAAGTGTGAATAATATGGTCTCTAAATTACTCTTTATATCTATTTCCAGGTGTAGTTAATTTCAATGTCGCCAGTTATTTTCACAGATAATGTATGTTGTAGTAAAACTAGTGGAGTGAGTATCATTTAAGTTGGTTGGAGATGCTCATTTCTGAAAAATTACGAGGCTCATGATGGCCATCACAAAGAAATATTGAGAGATTGCAGAAAATCCTGCAGTTTCCTTTACAATGCCGACGAAATCCATGCAAGTATTAATAAATCACAGACTTCGTACCGATTCCATCAAATATAACTTATAAATACTAACTGATTCAGTCCTTTTTTAAATGTAGACCAGATCCTATTATATTTCGTATTTGGTAATAAAAATTGCAACAGTTTAAAAGAAATATTAGCCACATTGGAAATGTAGCGCACAACAAACAATTCTCCAATCGAATACCCTAATCCAATACTCTATCTCAATTATGTAACCCCGTTTAACTCTGATATATTGTGTCAAGATATATAAAGAAAACACTATCAAACCTATAAAACGGTCTGTATCAAGCTTTCCAAATGAACGGAACTTTTGTATAATAAACCTACATTATACCTAAATACCTACCTACCAGCGTATAAAAGTAGGAAATGGAAATGCCAAAAGACAGATTGGCAGGTAGTGCATCTTCTATTCCATGCGATCCACAACCACTAGATTTATGGGAAACGAGCAGCCAATTTGGTTTGGAATTGCACATCAATCAAAAGAGAAAAACCTGTCGTCGTCAGTACAAGCTTCTCCAATTAAAGTCAGCATAGGGAATTCTTTGCGTTCTATATTATGTATCTCCCCCATTTTCTCTTAAATAAGCTTGAATCAACACACCACTTGCTTGTCTTTTTCACCAGAAAATATCTATCTATGTTGAAGAACCACTACTCGTCCTTTTGTGTCTTGTAAAAATATATATTTTTCCTTTTGTCTATGTAATCGATTTTATCTCTAGAAAGAAAGTAGACTCATGTACTCACTCAACGTAGAAATGTATCTGTGGTTAAAGGAGATTTTAAACTTAATCTTCATTTTAACCAATTGAAAATGGAAATGATATGCTAGAGGAACCACTAACAGTTCTCAATAAAAATTCATTTGATGAAATATTATTAATAAAATCAAGTTCATTTATGAGTGGTTTTTGAGAGGTGAAAAATGGAGAGATATACAAACGTGCATAAAAAGTATGGTTTTGTGTTTGTAAAAAAGGCTGATGATGGATAAAAAGGGTGAAATCACCAAAAATGTAAAATATAAAACATGTGAAACTTTCAAAAGTATTATAGGTTTATATACAAGGAAGCAGCAATATCAATGATACAGCAGTACTCCAAAACAAGGACATTGAGCACATGGTGTTTTTCTATATGTAAAATCATCACTGCTCACAGACAGAGGAAAAAGGAAATCCGAGAGGAATCCAAGTGAAAACTATGGATTTTATCCTTAGCAGAGCCATAATAATATTCTCTACTCTACTACCCACTATTCATACATTCAGTAGAGTTCTTTTAAAGGATCAACCATGGTATGTTGTTGATGATGATGACGAGGCATGCAAAAAGTAACCAAGAATAATAAAAAACGAGGAAAAAAGAGTCTCTCTGTAAAAAAAGCCTAGTCTGTTAGACGTTTTATATATTATACCTATGTTGTTCCTTGGCTTTGCTGGTAATGCTTATGGCATTCATAAATCAAACTATTTTTCCCTGTCAAAATCATGCATTTTATCGCTCATTTGATGCACTTGGATCCTTCACTTTTTGGTTCGTTTCCTGTGGGAGATTTTTTACCCCGACAATCCTTCCTTTCGATCTACAACCACCATCGTATCTTTTTCTGTTTTCACTTATCCGTGTTATTCCAGACAGAGATATTTCTTTACCTCTCACTCTAAGGAGAGTTCCATTTTAAAAATGTACATACATATATAGAGTATATCTTTTCATTGAGAAAAAAATACGTACATTTATAAGTGTAGCTTCCCTAAATTGAAAATAAATAGTGTAGGATTTAAAAGCAGGACAAGGACATTGGTACATAAATGGCTCAGTTATATAATGATGACCAACCAAACTAGTTTCTTTTTATCTTACATGATCTCATTACTACCTTTGCTTGTTTAAAACTTCGAGTGATGATGACTCAAAGCGGGAAATGAATGGCTTTAAATACAGCTAAAAAGTACTAAAAAGTACTAAAGCATACGAAGGGAAATGGAGAAACAAACAAATTATGCTAATTGTCATGAAGTAGCCATTTTTCTTTAAAAATGGAAATTACGGTTTTGGAATCATAATATGTACCAAGTATTATAAAATATAACAAATTATAATGGGTACAGTGTTCCTGTCAAAATTTTTTGGCTAATCGAATACACTTAAAAGAGAGGCATGAGACATTCCATTGGGAAATGAAATCATAATGACGGGAACAGAGAGAAAATGAAAGAAGCACCGACGCGACGAAAGAGTGCGTGGAATAAATGATGATGGAAGGCTGTTTTTCTACTGTTCTGCTGGGTTGAATGATGAGCTCTTTACGACTTGAAAATTAGAAGGGGAAAAAACTCAAACGCTTATATCATCGTAACCATTTCTTTTCCCAAAAATTTAAAAGGAAAACAGAAATTGCAAGAAATTAAAGAATTTCCGTCTCTAAAAACTTATAGCAAGTTAAGTTATTATTATAAGGATTGCTCTCTCTCTATCATTATTTTTGGCATTTAATGAGCTGCCATCATTAGTGCTAGTATGTCTGTACTGTTGTCTGGAGTTAAATGACGATTCTAAGTTGTGCTTCAAATTAGATGCCACTATGCCACATATTTCCAAAAAGTAAAATGACAAGTTAAATTTTTTGACAATGAACAGGAATACTTTGTGTGCGATATACTTTCCATTCGTTTGGCTCTGCATGAACTAAAAATATACCATGCGCTGTAAAATAAATTGTGTCTGACAGCTAATCTTTGAAGGCTTCAGCACTGTTACAATTTGGAGAAAGTGCAACCATTGTCATTTTAAACCGTAATTGTTGACAGATGGAGACAATTATAATCATAAGGGCGCTTTCTCACAAAGAGGAAACTCATAACTACTAAGAGTCCCCAAATGAAATAGCAATAAAAATTTAACTTTCCATCTTTTTAAAACTCTACGTTTCGTTAATTAAACTAAAATATCGCACTAGAAATACACTTAACTCAAGTCGTGCTTAATAAGGCGAAGAATTTAGTGTTGGGAAAGTGGCTTGAACTAGTCTCACCCAACCATCGCGATTATAATATTCTCTGGATCTCTGATTTTAGTAACATTATTACAATATAGTAAAAATGCTTCTTCAATTGTTCCAATTTTAGTATGACAAATCTTTCCCGTATCGTTCCAATTTTAATGTTAAATATCTGTCTGTATAATTCCCTTTTGTAATAGGTATCTATCCCCGAAGCGTTTCTAAGACAAATCAATCGTTTCAATTGTATGCAAACCTTTGTATTATTCCAATTTAGGCTAGCCTGCCGTATCTAGCTTGACAGTTCTCTTAGAATTACTGAAGTTAAGTAACCATATAAGCAGTTTGCGAAGGGTGACTGGTGAGCAGTAGTAAGGCTGGCTAATGGCTGGGTAGTTGTTGTAGACACTTTCGCCTGAGTTTTGTTTATTTATCGAATATTCAATGACAAATCTTCAATAGAATTGATGCATTAAGATTGTTCTGTTTTGTCCACATTATATAATGCTAATACGCACACATTTTTTATATATCATACTCATGCGAAAAATGTTTTTGTGATTGTTCGGTTAATTTTATTTCAGTCCTCACATAGATATGTGAATTTGGGCAAGTCTTACTACAAGTTAATACCACATACCCTTTCCACATTTAAAAATTATACTACGATTGTGTAAATACATACTACACACCTATTCAGAAATGCATTTTTCTAACTCCATTGTTTTCTCTCAATAGCCTTTGTCAAAAAAAGAAAACATTTCAACTTGTTTGCTACCTAAACACCAATCACAATAATATGTAGTTAAAGAATGAACACGGAACAGTAAGTTGACGACTATGCACAACGTGCTCAAGTACGTATATTCTTGGCTTCTATCTATACAAAAGGGAACGATAGTGGTATGGTTATTGTACAGAAGCCACTTGGAATGCCCATGCCTCTTTGCTATATGTATTCATTATTTTGCTGAAAATGCCGACGTTTCTCTGTCATGGACAAGTTGCTTTACACTTACGTCATCATCTTGCACCCCATTTTGTATGCACTTTTAAGTATGTATACAGTCAAACAACGGTGACTTTCAGCGTGGCTTACCACTTCAACGCAACCCTCCTTTTAGTGAGAGTCCTAAGGGACTGTTTAACTGGATATTCTTTTCTCTTGCTGTCAGTCCGTCAGTACATTGCACACAAACACTATACATCACATCAAATATGATCAATGAGAATCTAGAATGATGAGCTGATTGAACGGTTCCAAGTTGCTGTGTTGAATGCATCCAAGCACATTTAAACAACAAGCGAGAAGGGAAGACATTCACATCACACGAACAATGAATCCAAAAATCCGAAATCCCTTTCTGCTTAAGTCAAAACCCCAGCCGTATGCCAAAGCGAAGCTCAACAACTTGTATTCAAGTTGGGGAAATTTGAAGAGTCACTCGATTTTAAGTACCCCAAAGATGCACAACTCTTATGAATCCACCAAAATTGAGAAGACAATTTCTCGTGCTTAAGCAAACCACTTTAAAATGTCTTGTTACGGCAGACGATGCTGCTTTTAACAGCGTGTACAAAGCAAATACATAATATATATCATTAAGCGAGGAAAGTCATCTTCTCCTAAGGGACTGGATGCATAAAATTTTACCACTACCTGTTTATAAGGCTATTTGAATAGAGTCAGTCATACAACAGACTTAATTTGTGTAGATGGCATGTGAAATTCCAATCCAAGTTTTAGAAACATTGCTTTTAGTATTACTAAGCACTGCTATTAGAGGACTGTATCATTAAACATTAGCATTAACCTAAATGTCTAATTATTACTATTTTAACGCGAAATAGCAATAGTCGAAATTCCTTGCAAAATTATTGTAAACCGACTTAAAATATTTGAAAAGATGTAATTTCAAAGCAAGGTGGATGGGTCTTCCAGTTAATATTTTACATTCAATGACTCTATGGGAAATTTCCAAAGATATCTTTGCCTTTGGCCTTTGCTTATACATGCATACATAGGTGTACGGTAATGCACATAGTACGTATTATTATCAAGCGCAATACAACTATCTTCGTGATGATGATACTTTTGTATTCATTCATTCACTCAAGTACATCCCCTATCTTCACACCACGCTACTATTATCCCTACAAGTCTACAATATTCCAAGAAAATCTTATCTCAACTGGTGGATGAATAAATTCTACATTTTGCACAGATTCTTTTCCAGCACCGTCTATATTCATTTTAGATGTTATAAACATAGTAGTATAGTAAAATGGATGGATGCGTATATATTGTATATTATCAAGCCTAGTTGTGTCATTTGGCGTGAGTTTCCCCACCATCAAAGAAGAGACTTCCTCCACTTTTCTTCTCATGTGTGATATGGTCGTTCGAAGCGGTGGTGTTCTGAGTGGTAGTTTATTTTACTGGAAGCCTAGGGCCAAGAGGAGAGAAGAATGAAAGAGAAAGCCATTGAAAACTCTCAACCTTGTTAGTAGAAAAGAGAGGAAGAGCGAGAGAGACAAAACCAATAGATATCAAAGATGAGAGGATGACCGTAATAAATTTTCGTTTTGGGTCAACATGTGATTTCTACACCTAAATTTCATTTTAGCTTTTCCTTTTTATCTCCAGCCAACTTTATAAGAGTATCAGTACCCATTCCACGTGAATGCGCTCGGTCATCTTATTTTAACCTCCAATTGTGCTCCTCTCACTCTCAAGGATGATGTCGTGCAGGGCATTATTTCCTATTCCTCTATAATATGTAGTTGTAGTGTATGCCGTGGGTATGTAATGTAGTATCAAACGACAACTCGTTTCGTGATATCATCATATAAACTTTTTGGAGACGTTTTGTGGTTGTTGCTGAGCCAAATCTCTTACCGGCCACGTAGGCAAACCAAGGGAAAAAGGAAGAAAGAAAGAAAGAAAGGCAGCCTTCCAAAACTAGATTTTGGCTTTCCCAGATAATATTTCTATCGCCTTTCTTCTCTTCGCTGGCACTTAAAAAGTGGGCAAATAATATGACGTCTACATTTGCAAACTAAGCACTATACACACAAATATACTTACATATTATTGTATAAGGAAATCAGGAAAAACCACCTGCACAACAGTGTAATCGTGAAGGCATGCATACTCTGTATATAGACAATATAAAGATAATATTCATGGAACAAAAAATTGGAATCTAGTTGATAAACTTTTGGCTTTTTTGAATAGGAATTAGATAAGATATTACATAATACCTTGCTATTATATACATACATATCATCACAGCAAGCAGCAGTTGATATCAAATCCAGTTGCCAGTTTGTTGCGTAACAGAGGAGATTTGGCAAGAGCCCCTTCAAGTTCAATTAATTTTAAACACCATTATGTCATACATCATATTATACTTCTACGTGTCTGCAAAATAGTGTTGGTGGAAGGGAATAATAATTTTTATTAACCAAACTACTGGAAATGATGAAAATGCTATTGGTTTTGGTTGAAAATAGAAAGTGGAAATCGTACGAAATATTTATTCCTAATATTAACGTGTGTGTATCGTCGTGCGGAATTATAAAGCTAAATGGCATTCTACTGACAGTTGCAAAACTATTATGAATGTAACATTACTGCTACAACCAACGGTAAAAGGTAAGTGAGAAGGAATTTTCACTGTGGAATTAAATAAATTATTATCCGTCTGCCAAACACTCGTTGTGAAAGGAACGACGGTGAAAGTGAAACTCAACCCTTTCTAGTCAAGAAGAACTCATATAGGAAATTTTAAGAATTATTGTCTTATGCCTAAATAATAAAATGTAGTAAGTAAGATAAAAAGATAACACAAAACCATTTTCTCTCTTTCCAGTGTGGATTCTTTGGACATACCACACTACTCCTACTACCTGACAAATTGATTTATTAGATGTAAACTATTAAATAGTAAAAGACCTCTCTCTCTCTTGATTCTAATCTCTCCGCGTCTGTCTTGTTTCGAAATATCTGTCTCGTAAATGGTGACGTGAGCCGTGTAGCATTCTAAACGGCCATTAATTATTCTTTCACGTAGAGGGAGAGAGAGAAAGTGAATCGTAGAATCAGAGTGAAAACCTTCCAAGAGATGAAAACATGTGGTTATTCTTCTTCAGCCAAGTCAAGAGAGACACAATATATAACACATTTGTCTGTCTGTAGCGCAACAATATTATTTGTTTTGTGTATCGTGTGAAAATATTCCACATTTCTATTTATGGATGTATTGTTGTGTAGAAAGTAAATTCCTAGTTAATTCCCAAAATTGTCTGTTGGTAGAGCTGAATCTTTGAAATGGTAGGTTTGCTGATGTTATAACGTAGTTTAGCTCTCAAGATAAATGGAGTGCAAAGTATCTTGTATTATTCTTGTAAGCATGGTGGTGGTGTATCGCATCTCGCATCCCTTTCCCTAGCTTGTCACTTTCATTGAAGTATTTATTTATGTAGGGAAATTGTCACAGGAATCCTGTGGTTGTTCCATATGATAATTTTTTCCCTGTCAAATAGATACGGATACGATGATAATATGCACAACCAAGTGGAAATAGATGCTTGTTTAATAAATGAAGTGTTCAATTTATAATTATGTCATATACCTGAAGGAAAAACCATGAACAAAGTATTCCAAATGACGCGAAATGTGACAGGGTGGTATCATTATTAGTCTGAATGAGTCTCAAATTTTAAATCAGCCAGAATGGACGCTTAAAAAATCAAAGGAACAATCTCCACTCAACGTATAACCTGTTACGATAGCATGTAAATTGACGCCTACATAAGTGAGATCAGTTTTTCATTGGTCAAATGATAGAAATGCATGTCGGAAAATTATTCACATAATGTCACTTTTAATAATGCACTGCACGATACACCTATTGATATAATTTGAATGCGTAATTCTCTCGATATCTCATTTCTTTCGTGTCCTGGCAGGAGTCTCAATAACTGCTACATATTATAAATACTACCAAATATGTATATAAATAAATAGTCAGACTTTTCCTTGAAATCATTGAATTTCTTCTCACCTTTCTCCCATTCTCACAATGAACCACTATGAAATTTCACTTTGGGTTTTCTTCTTCAAGTTAAATGGATAATATGCGGATGTTTAGGAACTTTTCCATTTGTCGTCTGTTTAGTCTTGAAGCAAGTATTGATTGCTGGAGCTTTCAAGGTTAAAAGTTGTGGATACCGATTTCCGAGGAGAACCTGGGATGGGATATAATATGTGATATGCTACATCAATACATACATCAAATACTTCTGTAGAAATTAAAGTTTCTACTTTTCGAGCATCATTATTCACAAAAGAGAATCTATACAATATGTTAAATTACATTGATTGCTTCGTGTTACCCCATCATCGTTTTCCGTATTTGAAGTCTATGTAAAATAAAAACAACTAGAGCTGAACTTAAAAAGGATGACAAGAAATGAAAATGTATAAAATGCGGTTTAAGGAAATGAGTCAGCATCAAAAGACAAAATGTTAGTTGGCTACTCTACACAACGACACGATTTGCAGTTTGACAGCCACTTTCCTTTGCCTTCTTGCCTGTCGTACAATTTTGTATTCCATTGGGGAAAATATACTTATTTTTACAACTACAATTGGTGTTACATATAAAACTACATTTACACTTCTTGTACCTTCCAAGTTCCAAGAAGAAAATGATAATAAGCAGAGCAGACAGAGTAAAAATGGAAGAAACAATAACAAGTTGGCATTCCTTGAAATGCTGACAGCGACACAGAAATGTCAAGTACTTTTTTGAGTGTGATAGAATTTTCTCCTTCAACAGCAACAGATAAATGTACCAGTTGAGGAGAATGTTTCAAATACAGCACTACCAACTTTGGCGTATGTGGTGTGGGGTATAGAGAAACAACCAATCTACTATCAGTCAACAAATTACCAGCAATTTTCACGGTATTACAGCAAATCGTAACCGACCACCAGCCAACCTTTTTTACATGCAAGCAGCAGAGAAAGAAACATGGTCTAGAGGAACTTATGACCTTGCACATTCTTTTCTCGTTGTTGAAGGGAAACGGTAAAATTATATAAGGCATGGAAATGGAAAGGAGCCAGAAAATGGAAACTCAGGAGGGGAAAAAGGTGGGCATATAAAACATATACCTACCTATTATTATTATTATTCCGTATTTCTGGCTCTTTTTTTACAGTTTGGCACAACCACCACCTCAGAGGATTCTATCCGTCGTACATTCTACGACGTGGTGAATGAAAAGACCTGATCAACAGGGATGAACAAATCCCTTGGCCAAGAATAGAATAGAAGAATACATACTTAACTCATACGACAAAAATGCTCATTCGTTTATTCATTGCCATTGCATGGATCGCTTTTGCCAAAGCTCCTTGAGATTCGATGGAAGGTAAAATGGCCCAGTTTCTAATTCGACACAGGAGCCATGATCATCTCATCACGAGACGAGATAGCCAAAGCCAAGTGTACATTCCATGTTTTCTCTAAAATTCTTTGCTTCAAAAAAGTACTATAATAATAGTTGAATCTGGTGAAATTGTTATCTGTTCTTGTACAGCAGTACTTTTCATCTCATATTACCTACCTAAATGTTTAAATCTTTTATTCCATTCAGCCAGCAGCAGGTACTCTAAAACAGCAACAGTGTAGAGAAGTGGATAGGATCCTATTATTTTTTCGGGAGTAAAAAAGGTACATAACGTTTATATTCAAAAAAGGATGCATGCTCTTACTCGCCCCTCTGCTCATGGCCATCATGAGAATGACGATGACTACATAAGCGGCCAAGGGAGTACAAAAAAGGAGAAAGAAAGAAGCACTTTCCCTCTATCATCAAACCCTGCTGCCACTTTTACTTCTTGAGAGAAAGAAATCTTGGTAAGGTGCCAACTACTGCCAACAGCGGAATGAATACTGCTTGTTTTATATATAAAGACGGAATCATGGCCTTTTATAGGATGGGTAATACATTCTATAAAGTTAAAGTTGAAATGAGCCGCTGCTATGTACGTACCTCTCTCTATACTTGGGTTTTAGTTTAAAAAATTCATAGTTGATAATCCAGCTGGAAGGGAGAAGTAGAGAATGCCAAATAAAATACTACATACAAGCTTTCCATATTAAGTAACCTGGATTTGTTCACTGTTATGGAAGATTAGCATGCGAGCTAGAGCAGAGAACAAAGAAGTTTTTTTAAAATTGTGCACACTTGCATGCCTATACGAATGAACATATGTACGTATTACTGTACAGTGGACACTGAAATTGACACTGGTATTATGCAATTGGTACAAAAATGTAATTAATTACTGTACTGGTATTCCAAGTTATACACAGAGCTTGTAGGAAAGGCTCAACAATGATATAGATGGCGTCTTCAAAGAAAACCTTGTTCGCAACACCACTGCATATTTCGGTTTCGATATCTTTCTTACTACCCGACATCAGACTCAGAAAACAAGACGATCACGGTTCTTACTGTGTGTTAGTGTAAACTTTTACAATGTTGTATGGATTTAAATAATAATACTGGGACGGGTGTAATAATAAATGAACAGCTATTAATATCAGTGATAAGGAACATTAAAGTCATTACAACTCTGGTGGTGATAAGACCTCATTAAAAGACGAGCGAACACCGTCGCTCGCAGAACATTAAGAGCAGTTACACCGATTAGTATGGCATAAAAACCTGCCATGTAGTCTGACATCCCCACTCACCCTACCGAATAGACGTTTAATGTGAAAAATGAATGGAGGCAGCGTGGACTGGAGGAGTTAAATGCAAAAGAGTGGAATATAAACATTCCAGAGTTACAGAGTGCCAGGGTATATTGTACTGTAATTTTTACAACCAACAACCTCGTCGTCATATAGCGTTACTTAGATTCCCTCCCTTCTTCGTTTCTCCTCTCATGTACATGTAAACAATAGTATAGCAAGCATAACGTGAAGGTCAAAGTATTTTTACAACCAACAACCTCGTCGTCATATAGCGTTACTTAGATTCCCTCCCTTCTTCGTTTCTCCTCTCATGTACATGTAAACAATAGTATAGCAAGCATAACGTGAAGGTCGAAGAAAGAACAGCAGCAGTAACTACAGTGAAAAGTACATCCTAATCAATCAATATATCATGCATTGGTTCTTTTCTTTACATAAAGATCAAAAATTGCTCTTGTGTGTATTTACAGGGTCAAATTCTCTGATAAAAAATGCATGGAGCTATAAAATTGTGGACTTTGAGCTTGCGTCGGAGACTTTCAGAAGAACTACGGAAATCAGTCTGTGTTTTTGTTATTCATTATCAAAATCATTAAATGCACCATAATATGAATCTACAATTGCATATTGTGTACTGATTTACGAAAATATTTTAAAGAGAAATCTTAGTTTTTCATTTCAGCCATTATTGCAACACAAATGTAACGCTGTAGTGTTAACAATGCAAACACATTACTAGTAAAGCAAAAGTTGCATTATACACAATTGGTGTTTATGCAAAAGTAAGTGTGCATAAATACGTTCTATGCGTACTACGTATAAAGGCAGTTATACTAGATGTACAGATGCATGCGATAGTAATGAACTTTACAAGAATTCGCAACAATGAAATGTACATGACACGCATTGCGTACATTCATGCATTGAAGGTATGATGCGGACGAGAATAGCCATGTAAATTTAAAATCATAATATTTCATTATATCGCATCACAAAGGGCATTGTTGCGGAACAACTTATTGCAAAAGTAAAACTGCTGTGTTCTTGGTATGCATTGCTGAGATTGTTGGCGCTTTGTATGTGTACCCATGTATATCTCATTTTTGAAAAATAAGTAACTTTAGAAATTATGTTTGTTGTGTAGTAGCACACATCCGCTTTTTGTACTCATTCTCGTCAATCTCAGTAATGTTTTTATACGCTGTCTGCACTCCGTCTAGTTATCATCGTCATCTTCATCAATAACTTTTCCTTTTCATTAACAGGTGCATAAATGTTCTTTGATCTACTAAACTTAAGAAAAACACGGGTTAAAATTTTGCTATTTAGCGGGTACTATCTTTAAGCTAATTATCATATCACTTCTGTGTGAGAAACCTTGATGGTTTACATCAAAAGCGGAACTGTGAATGTGTTTTGGTTCAATAATAAAAAAACTTGCGAATATAACAAAACCGATTACGGTGAATATATAATTTAAAATCAAGGTGTTTGTCTTGTGGTGTGATTGTAACATGAGGTTACGGAATGAAAATGTGGTGAGTTTAATGGGATTTGCGACTGTTATAGTAACCGCCATGGTTTCCACAGTATCAGGTAATTTTAATATCATATCAATTATTACCACGTTATAAATTTCTTACATCCATTAGGATCAGTAAATATAGTCAGATAAATTACCACACTCAGGAAAAATTAACACTCGATGCTACACCTGTCGTTCACGCGGTGATCTGGGAGATTGCAAGGATCCTTTTTCCAATAATGAAACATCAATAAGCACGCTACCAGGAAAAGCAGTATCGATGACATCATGTCCTTCCGGTTGGTGCCGGAAGCAAATGGAAGGGGTCCGGGGACCAGGGGATGGTACTATATGCAAATCAATGCAATGTCTGCTAAATGAAAAGCTTAATATGCTCCAGACAAAAATTTATTGTCACCTATTTTATTTGTTTAATCCTCCAGATTATGGGGCAGCGACAGAGCGAGCTTGCCTTCCGCTGTCCCCACCAGACGGCGAAGAGCGCTGCGCAGAGGTTACCATTCGAAATAAAGTCACCT
>JAHZMV010004876.1:0-10285 GCA_027743765.1 Coecobrya sp. COE2 | reverse complement strand
TAGTTAGTCATGGCCATCATGTATGTACAAACAATGAAATATAAAAGTCATGAATGATGTAAACGAGTCGTGAAAAATTCAATGCTACTTGTAGGCGTTAAACAAAATATGAATACCATGCTTTCCGATGCGTATCCTTGTTTATCTCCTATAAAAAAATAAATTTTCACAAGACCTTTCCTAGTATGTTTTCCTTACTTGTAATTAACCGTTTTCACGTTTGGAATAAAATATGCGTTATTTACAGAATTTTGTTTGTTTCTGGATTATGATTCCACGTTCCACGTTACACATATATGATTTGTTGCATAGACTAGCAGTTAGCAATCTTCATGCAGTTCAGAGTACACAATGAAAATTATATGCTTACAAAAGTTTGGTACACAAAATAAACACCAGTCCTGCGAAATCCCTTTTATCTGAAAATTATGTTGATCCCACTACTTTCCAGCAAGTTGCTAACAATCACAAGCAAGCTGCTGAATTTCAACCAGCAGCAAAAAGAACGACGCAAAGGAACAGCTCCAGAGTAAGTTGGCTGGGGCACAATGTCCAATGAATGTTCACGTAACACTGTATCTTTACAACCACTTATTTTCTTCAGCAGACATCACCCACTCACTCAACCCTTTCCATAATAAAATGTTTTGTACATTAATTCACATTTCGAAAACAATTTCACCCTTTCTCTTTCCTGTGCGTTAAATGATTGGAAATCGTGTGTAGGAAAATGAAAATTTCATCCATCACACACGTGCATTCCAAATATTATTGTTAGTTATTATATACATATTCTTTCTCTAATGATAATATTTAAATATTTAAGCCAACAACTAGTTGATCTTTCTCTCTCTCTTTGATGCTGTGATTGAGAATGCACTTTGGTAATATTCAAAATATTCAATCACGTCTGTCATCACGTTTTCTTTAAAAACCTACATGAAAACATTTTTTATCGCATCAGAGAATGTCACACATTTCACAGCACAACAAAGCAAGCCTCCACACCAACAACGACACCAGTCGCAGTCGCTATTATAACTATCATCCTCTTCATTTTTTCTTCTCACTTCACATCACAAAATCATACTCCTTGCTCTCTCCATTCACAGCATCATTATCACAAGCATTCATATTAAAAAGCCAGAGAGACAGATTCTTTACCCCGTTGCGCTTTGCACTGTATGAAAATAAGACAGTCAGCGTGGTCTCCTCATCTTGCCCACATTTGTTTTTATATAAAAACACGATCTTTAGTTCCTAATCTTTGGAGCTTGACAATATTTTCATCATGCAATGCACTGCATGCTTGACATGATTCCTCTTTCCACTATCTTTTCAGCAAGTTTATCGACGAGCGGAGAATAATGTGCTGCTGTTGTATGCATTGCACTCCTCTGCACTTATACTATTATGGAGTAGTTGGTCCCGAGAGCCGAATGAGATTAGATAATTATATGGACTTGTGTATTATATGGCATGGCTATTTGTGTTTGGAAATGTCAACTGAAAAGAAGCATTTTTAAATTCGGGATGCTATATGAGCAAATGACAATAATTGAGCTTTTCACGCAAGACGAAACAAAAATGTATACATCATGGATCCATTTAATCTTGCTACTTTCTCGTTTTTTGAAGCAGTAATGCTAGAGTTAATGTAGTGACACGAGACGATCCCGTTTCCTACAAATATGTAAAAATCTTATCACACAAGAAGCCACAAAATCACGACTGCTGCTTTTACTACAAACTCTTTGAAAATCCTGAATAGATTTCCCTCGTTGTTCATTGGAAAGCATGCAATCTTCGGTGTTCTTACATTGCATAAATGTACGCAGTGGCAGGAGTCAAAGTCGAAAAATGCTTCAGTTATTTATCATACCATTTTCGTTCACATGCATGCATCCTCCATATCCTCAATCCTCATACTTTTTTGGTTTGGAAAAACGGAGTAGATAAGCAAGTTTCCTCAAGAGTTAATAATAGCAGCAGGCGGCGGCTGGACAAAAAAAGTAAAACATAAAAATAGGTGCAATGTGCATTACCTACATAGATAACAATTCTAATTCAACTATCTGCACACTCACCACCATCATCTCTATGTATACTGTTTACTTTCCTGAGGAAAATATTTTTTTAATCATTGTCGTGGTGGTAGGAGGAAGTTGTCTCGGGGAATAATGGGATTATGATTAGCATTTATTTTACGCATAGTTTTTACATGTGAACCGAAATGAAACCTGCGCATGAAAGACTAAGAAAAGTAAAAGGAAGCACGGCAGAGTGGCTTCAACGTGACTGTTGTTTATTGCATCCTTGCATCATGATCTCAAACTGCACATATACATTCTAAGCTATTGTCTGTGTATCGAGTTCACGGCTAATTTTAACCGATTTTATCTGAATCTCGTGTATACGCTGTAGCACAACTTTTGCATAGTTGCTTGAAGCAAAAGTAAGTGGATAGATTTCCTCACACCGTAGTAATGAACTGGTGTCCATAAAATTCCAATAAAGTTGCGTTCAAGTTCATTACCTATTTCAAAACGTGTTGAAATTCATGCATTTCTCAATGTGTAGGCAGTAGAGCCACAAGTCACAATAAAGAAATCAGAGTATAGACGAGATTTGTAAACGCTTCGATTTTCTGATCTACGAATTCTACGATAAATCGTGAATGTCAAGCAAGCGTGTGTAGGCTATAGGGCATTTATTTTATGGTTTCATGTTTAGGAATGTCTTTATCCTGAATTTTACTCCTAACTGGCATGGAGTAAGTAGGCAATTCTATTATAATAATAGTCTAATCACATTAGCGTTTCTAAAAAAACAACACAAGTTGCATACTTGTCCGCTTATATTTTTCATAGAATTTTCATTTTGAAGGGTTGGGCTGAATCAATTTGCCCCGAAGTTACAAGTTTCTAGAAAGCAACATACCTTTTTGTAGGATTTAATGATACAAGTTTCCAGCCTATAATAAAACGAGTATGTAGATGAAACTATAATTACAGATTGTATCAACCAACGTGTTATATGTATGTATTTTATATTTGTTGCTCAAACAGGAATCTATAGATGATGGTTATGATATGAGGTGACACCCTTATTAAGTGCGAGCTAGGAAGTTTAGGATGTGCAACTTTATAACCTGAAAGCAGCCAAAACAATGAAATTCAATGATGACATGATCTGATGATCCTCAATATCTAAAGACAATGAAAGAAAAATGCGTACCCACACAGGTATTATGTATTGATCGGGAACCATTACTTGCCGATCTCTCAATCGATTCATATTCAAGAATTTGCTGTTGTAAACTTTATTCAATATTTCTTTCTTCTGGAGAACGAAGGGGAAACCTGTATGAAATATTCATAATTTTAATTTGTGAACATGAGCATATCACATTGCTTTGTCTCACACTAGTATAAATTATTGCATCACGAAGTTTAGTATTCGATTCGGTGTTGCACATTGCACACGTTGTGTTTCCAGCAAAAGAAAAAAACGAGAAATGTTCACACGACTAGATGTATGCTTAATGCCTATTAATTTTGAACTGATGAATGCAAACATTTCACGTTCTTGCCTTCAATGAAATGAAATGCATCAATGAAACCGTGGAGAGTAAGAGAGTGCAATGGATTTAATAGTGAGACATATTGTTGCATCTGAAACTGACATGAATATCTTTTCGTGCACATATTATCACACCCACTTCGCCGCGTGAATGAATATGACCGTGTTTGTACTACACATCTGGAGGCGTCCAGTGATAAGAGGCAAAAATTTAGTTTATGAAAGGATTATGACAATGTGCACATCCGTAACAAGTGATCTTTTTGCATCAGATTTATCTACGGAATTGGGTGGCTCCGTCTGGTTTCCAGATTGTCCTGCAAGCTAATGAGAATTGCAATTTTGTCGTGTTATCGGCATTTAATGGGTTTATATTTATCTTTTTTTGTTTGAGTTTATATTTTATTCAGGCTGCATACACAAAAACTGGAAACTCGCACAAAAATGCATGTCGTAACCGATTTTAATAATAGGTTTCCACAATTAAATTTTTTCCATGTTTTATGATTCCAGTCCAACTATTTTGGTACGTATTGTAATAGACATTTATTCAATTTAATTTACATACGAGTTCATAATATTAAACTGTTGAGCCACCACCTTAAAAATGTTCCTTGAACCTTCAAGAACGCTCACATATCTCTTTATGTGATATTACAAATTTTCACGGATGCACAATTCATTTGTTAAATTCTATCATAATAATAATTAATAATACAATAAAGCTATTGTACTTCCCTATAAGTATTCAAAATTTACTGCATTAAATTGTGACAACCACAAATATATAGCTGTGAATATAACTTTTATGTATTTGTTTACAGGTATTTAATTGCTATTCATTCATTTTCATTATTTATATTAATTTTTCACATTTTTTTTATTTTCTCTTAAGGCATCATCTTTCTAATTTCATATTTTGGAGTTGGAAACTAATTATTTATAATAATAATAATTCATCTTGATTTTAAACTGTTGCAAAGCACTTTGACTATCACAAAGTGAGCGAAGTATTTTCCAGGCTGACAAAGAATGTAAATGTAAATTGAAGTACCCAGTTTATATTTATTATCTGTAACAGAATATTGTACAATGCATATATTTTTTAAACTGATGGAATTGCAAGGCCTTCTCCAAAACAAATTACAACTGGAGGGTTCCATACTTTTAGCTCAACAAAAATCATCAGGTAGACGGAACGGTTTGGAGGTTATAAATGAATACGGAACCATCTTCGGATGCGGACGCCAACCTTGAGCCATCCCTACAATAAAAACGCATAACATGATAAAACGTTCCTAGACATGAGTTGGAAATAATTAAATTCATGAAATATTTTATGTGTACTTAGTAATGCAAATGTCGAGTATTTCAGTACGATGGCGTCCTAGAAGCCTCTCAACCTGACAGGTACGAACATCAAGTACTCTAATAACCCCATCAATTCCAGCTGTGTACATTAGTGGCAATTTGGGGTCCCACAGCAGCTTCGTTAGTCCAGCGGTCTCATCCTGGTGCACGCGGAACCTTTGCGTCTAAAAGTTAATAGAAATTTGTCATTTAAAGTTTAACCCTTCGAGTTTCAATTTAAATATATTAGTTAAAACTTACCATTGAAGCAATGTCCCAAACAACAATATTTCCACTGACGGTTCCACATGCCAATAAATCCAAACTAAGCTCTGCCGGGCTAAAAGCAATACTTTCTACAGTTTCTGGGACGGATGAGGAAGTTGGTTCATTGTCAGACGAAACTGCTACACAAGAAATGGAATGGAGGAACTACAAGAGAAAAATATTTCACACAATTAAATTTTAGTAACCACCATTTTATTATTTTTCATATCCGAATAATAGTCTCTTACTTTTCCATTCTGAGAATTAAATAATTTCACTGTTCCATCGGCACTTCCGCTAGCTACAATATTTTTTGATGGATGAGCTGCAACGCATAGAACTTCGCTGGAATTTGGAAGATTCTTCGTGAAATGGATCAAAGTATCGCCCGTTTTCAAGTCGAATAATTTGAGAGTTCCACATGCATACCCAGCAAGTAATCTTTTACCTAATATAACAATATAAAATTCGGTAAAATGAATTAGTTATTGCTCATCATTAAATAAAAATATTGTATTGTATGTCACCTTACCGTCAGGCATTAGGACAGCGGCTTCACATTTCTCAGAGCTACCAGTGTATATTTTACAATCGCCCGTTGGGATTTTCCACATATAGATAGACCCATCATCACAACCAGCAAACAGGACGTTGCTACCAAAGTGCCAAAAACTCCACTAAATGCATAAAATGAAAATCATCATATGTAAGTGGCTACAGTACATGATCCAAAGAGAGTAAAAATAATTAAAGATAATTTTATGGAATGTACGTACGGTTAGTTCTCCAGTTTCAAATGTAGTAATCAACTCGTTATTAGAAACCTTCCATACTTTCACAACTCCAGACAAATCGGCAGTGGAACAATATGTTGAATCCCAGCTAAAGGAAGCACTCACAACGGAATCCTATTTAAAATTGCATAATCATGATTGCATATTCAACCTTTGAAAGTCTATTTTAAGTATGTAAAAAATACTGTTAAAATATACAACAAACCTTGTGCCCTCTACAAATGCAAATTGGAGACTGGCTTTTAATAGATGTATCGTCCCAAATGTTTGCAACGTCATCCTCCCCACCGCTAATAAGTCTATAGCCCGACGGATCAAATGAGCAGCAAAATACGGCAGATTCTGCAAAAAAGCATATTTACAAAAAAATTGCAGTTGGCTACAACATAAAATACAGTTTTTAACGGAAATGAATCAAAATTACTGCAAACCTTGATGACTCGTCAAAATAAAATCTGGTTTTTGCCCAGAGAAACCTTCCATTCCAGGTCCCGCTTCGCCATCCATATCATCCTCTTCGTCATCAGCAAAGTCTCCCAAATCTGTCTCGTCATTCTCGTCATCATCCTGAATTTCAATCATGTCATCCTCATCATAAGTATCTTCGATGTCCTCTGTCATAATGTCATCTTCGTCATTTCCTCCGCCGGAGCTAGGATGAGGGGGCGTCCGATTCATTCGATTCATTTTCATTTTTCAGTAACAGGAAACTGCAAAAAATATTCATGCATAATTTATTACAACTTACAGTTTAAACTGCAAACATATTAACCAGAAAGCATAATTGCATGCATGTATATTAATCGAACTAATCGCCGTATAAAGACAATTTATGTTTTAAAATGTATATGAATTGGAACATAGCAATGGGAATATGATGTATAATATATATGTATAGTATATTATACTAATTGTAAATGGTAAGCCAACAAGGTATTTTCCCGTTTAGGAGTTGTTGGGTTACTTATTTTTATATTCGTCCCGCATAGCCCCATGTTCAGCATCTCATGGCACAAAACCAAATGACGGCAACATTTCATAAGGAAAATTTTTGGGTTTCGACTTGGGTGTCTTCAATCTTCTTCGCAAGAGATACAACAAGGAACGGAAAAAATGTCCTGCTAGTTGATACTTTAACATCGATTTGCAATAATTGCTAACTACAAGTTATAAGGAACATGTGTAAGATATCCAGAAATTATTCCACGTGAACATTATTACACCACATACATATATCAATCGTGTGAGTGAATAACAATAATTAAAATGTGCATCTTAAATCTTCACAAGACCAAAGATTAAAATACACAGTTGAGCTGAACGTACGTTACCCACACATATCTCTATTAAAATGTTAAGTGTGGTCATGATAATTTATGCTTCTAGGATTCGTTAAAATTTGTTTAACAAACCTTACATATAACTAACTCAGGCATTCAATAAATATAAGATCATCTCGAGATCCTACAATCACTCTCAAAAGTCAAAATATTCTCGTAACTTTCCTACTTTAGTCACTTCAGACTAGATTCCCAGACCTTTTGTGAAACAAGAAATTAAAGTGTCCTGCTCCAAGCAAATACATAATATACAGATATTTCATACATAATATTGTGTCATATGTACTTATATTCAACTTCTCATGATAATCAACATGTTTGTTTGCGCATAACTCTACATTTATCCGTTTGGGAAACCCTGAATGACCTTATTGTTTCACCCCAAAAAAGATAATTTTTTGGAGAATACTATATTTTTCCATATGGGCTATCTGCATGTGCGTGAGAAGTGCAAGCACATGACAAATACTTTTATGTGTTAAAATATTTTCAATACTACCGAACCTGAACCCTTTTCATGCAACATCTTAACGTGGTGGGTCTTTTCATGTAATCCTAATCTTCTGCCATTAAATTTACATAAGGCCAACCTGAAGCACTACATGAATATCGTCGTTATGTCTAGAAATGAAATATATGACATTCCAATTTCTTAAACGAGATTACTCAAAACTTGAATGTGGACGTCACACGTATTTCATTCACTACAAATCATNTTAACGTGGTGGGTCTTTTCATGTAATCCTAATCTTCTGCCATTAAATTTACATAAGTCCAACCTGAAGCACTACATGAATATCGTCGTTATGTCTAGAAATGAAATATATGACATTCCAATTTCTTAAACGAGATTACTCAAAACTTGAATGTGGACGTCACACGTATTTCATTCACTACAAATCATTATCAAATCAGAGCGACCTACCTGCCCATGCATAACTAACGATCGAAAAACATGAAATCCATACCAATATTTGAGTTACATACTTCATGAGTGACCTTTTAGCCCTTTTGAGTTATCTAAGAAGAATGATTAAAGACGTTCTTCCATAAATATATACTAACTTACATGAAAGCTCCTTATTGATACATGTTATGTACTTGCAAGGCATAAAACACTTTAACAAACTGTTATCCATCTTTCCTTTTACACAGAAATTCTGGAAGAAGAAGTTGCTGCCACCTCTCCAGTCCGGCAGAATCCAGATATTTGTGCCATACATTTACCAAAAATTAAGTGTACGTGCAGGAAATATTTTAGCATTTGGAAATTATACATTTTACCCGTAATTAAATTATATTTTTTAATTGGAAACTGTTTTTAATTAATTTGCTCCATACAGACACAACTTGATAATCATGGGCTTGATGGCAAGAGCACTGGTCACTTTCGCAAGGGCTAATCCTGCGAAATTTAAAGCCGTTTCTGGACTCAACCATTGTGGAAGTCACAGTTTCTCAACGACCACTTATAATGCTGGTGAGTATTTCAATTTAATTAGTGAAAATGGAGGTTTATATTACTACGAGCTTTTAACTATATGGCTGTATATTTTTTTATAATTTTAGCTCGCATGATTTCAGTATGCTAGGTAAATGTGTTTCCATTATAAAACTTCCTTTTAGCTAACTCTAAATTGTAGATCATGTTAATTAATCTTAAACCACTATTTTTATTTTTTGTCAGATGAATGTGGTGCCCTTGAGAGTGTCAAAGCGGCCAGTGAATTATACTGCCCAGTTTCGGGAAAGGTGACTGAGAAAAATGGGGAAGTTGAAAATACGCCTGGTCTGATTAACTCCTCGTGCTACGAGAAAGGTTTTTGACTATTTAAATTACACTACTATACATTATTACGTCAGTACAATTGCAATTAAATTTGTAAATACTGTAACTGTGATTTTCAATTCTAAAAACAGGTTGGCTTTTCAAGATTGAGCTTTCCAAGCCAGAAGAAATGGGGCAATTAATGGACGAGGCTGCCTATGAAAAGTTTCTAAAAGCACAGGCCGATGATCATTAACTTTAAATACTATGTTTCCTCAAGTCCAAATGATATGGTGCAAGCTCAGCATGGTGCAAGTTAGAATTCTGGAAATAGAACTCTATTAAAAAATGTAGATTCTATTATTATATGTAAATAAATACATACACACGTTTCATACAAATCCAGTTTACTTTCTAGAAATGTCAAGTTCCACATTTGAGCTTTGGAACAAGCGTCCTTAAAGGAGATTTTAAATAAAGGCTATTAGATAGATTGATTTAGGTAACTGAAGCAAATACATATTTTACTACTCAACCATAACCATCATTTTTCATATTAATTCAAAATTAACAGCTTTATCTTTCATTTCTCATGTCCATGTCATAGATCTGCATTCTGCCAAAAAATTGAATTCTGCTAATTATACTTCCATATTCCGTTATACAACATGTCATTATTACATCACGAATTAAGTGTGATGCAACCGACAATTACCCGCATCGCTATCTTCTAAAAGTTTATTTTCAATCCAGCTAACTTATCATGTATACATACTGCATAAATTATACCACCACAGTTCCTTTATCTAATCAACTTTCTTATCATCACCCACTGTCCATCCCAGTCAAATTAAACTTTCTCTCTTTATCAGTCCTTCCACCTCCCTTAAACTTTCCAATCAGCAAATGATCCGTAATCAAAATACTAATTAAAACCCACCTCTTGCACTTCCCTTTACTCAACACACATTTTACAAAATTGACACACTTTTGACAACCCATATTTATATACCCTTTATATACAATGCCATGACATGCTCCATAATTAAAGTTAAAACAACTTACCTTTTTTATAACCGCAATTAACCCTTCCAATCTCCAAACCCAATTTGTGTCACTATCAAAACCTACCGTACAACTATATACCATACAACACTCTATTATATAACCACCTTTACAAAAGT
>JAHZMV010004875.1:0-17632 GCA_027743765.1 Coecobrya sp. COE2 | reverse complement strand
AAATGACGGTGGTAATATGAAAACACAGATCAATAACCAGAGAATTAAATTTATTACGAAAACCACTATTGAATTCACCAATCTGGTCGAACGAAAAAACTGCACTAGCAAGAGCATGTTCCGTTGTGATCTGTAGCAAGTTTTATTTATAATTCGCATGCATTACTAATTTACAGATGCATTACTGCAGAAAATCTTGTGTATCAATTTCGTTTTAAGGGCGATGTACTTCCTAACGAATTTTTTTAACAGTTCTCCCATGACATTGTTTCTGCCTTCATTAATGCATTATTCCAAAATTTGGTAGGTTGACCAAAAAATAATATCTATACATTTGGGTCATGCTCATATCCACGGAGTCGCTACCTAAAAGTGACATTGCAAAATTTTCCAACACTGTTGTATAGTACATAATGCATATGTGGCAGGGTGTCTTAAAATATCTTATCAGGAAACAGTTTACTGCAAAGTTAATTTTGCAAAATAGTATCAAAATAAGAATTTGAGGCGAAGGGTTTTTACTTGTTTTCTCACCAGGAAGCTCACATAAGAACAAACTGTTTAGCATTTGGATGGACGTTACATTGAATATCATTCCCATCACCAGCAAGTTGGATGGTTCACTGTTAAATTCATTCATGGCAAATTCATGATAACAGATTCATGCAGACAGATGTGGACAATGAAAATATTAAAGTGAACTAGTTTAAAAAATGAAAATTGAAGTATGTATATTTTGTTTCTTCCTTCTAATAGCTCACTTTTTGCTCAGGCAAGGCAATTTACAAGTTTTGTTGCGAAATGCATTACATGTATCTAACCCGTCAAAATGAAATAGAAAACAAGGAAATTATTACAATATCGTCTTGGTCGAAGTCACTGAGTAAATTAATATTGAGAAATATTATACAAGCGTCCTAACATACTTTTGAATCAAGGATAATGCACAATGAATTTTAAACATATGCATTTCCTGAGAAAATTCCCATGGACATATTATGCCTTCTTCTTCCTATGTCTGCCTGTATTATGTTGATAAACTGTAAATAATCCAAGTGTATGTTTATGATGGTTGATAATAATCATATTTAATAATTTAAAATAATGTACCTAAACCAATGTACATAAAACTGTACCTTCTTAACCATTTCTCCTATTCAGTATTGTAGTAAATTTAGCACTCATTTAGCAAACTTCATTCATCAGTTGCCTAACAAGTTTCAATCATCATACGTCATCCAATTCGTTTTTTTGGCAAGTGTCACGATACCCCAAAAATTTATTCAATGAAACATGGGTCACATCAACTTATGACGACTGTTTGCAGATAGAACGTGCATCCTATCGTCGGATCGAACCTGTAACAAACTGAATTTTAGAAGTTGGAAATAAAGGCAGCAAAAGTAACATAGTGTATAGAAAATTGCAATGAATTGTGAGAATAGATTTATTGTTGAATAAACGAAAATGTTAATTCCTTGTGCGTTTTTGTTGTTATCGGTATGAATGTTGGAACCGGATTCCACACATAACATTCCAGTACTGCGCTTGAAATAATTTAGTAGTACAGGTGTGGCCTATTCATTCTACAGTGTCGAGTATATAATAGAAAATGTAGAAAATGGGGTTGTATTTGTATGTTGTATTTAATTTGTCACAATCAAAATAATTTACCTACATTGTTTTTGTTTACTTCACGACTGATCTAAAATGTGATACGTTTCAAAAACAGAAGCTCCAACTTTTCACTATCCATTATGGTGTTGTACAATATCACGTTGTCCAAGCATGTTCTTATCCATTAATGTCGCATCAACTGAAACTTCCAGAAATTCAACCAGAAGAATGACAGTCATTATCATCGTAGGAGGACAAGAGCGAAAGGCAATTAATGATAAACAAATGGTTTGTATTTTTTAAGACGCAATATTATTACTACGTACTAGGTTCATAATTTTTATTAGCATGCAAAATTGTAATTAAGAAGCCAAAAATTTATTTGCTCTTGAGACTGCTGGACTTCCGTAAATTATATAAGTTGTTTTCGGTATTATAACTCCACTAGTTTCATTTTAAAGTTCGGTTCAGCATTTGCAATAATTTCAAGAAAAAATGGAATTTTGTAATCTTCTCTTAATCTTTGTACCTGTTGTTTTCCTATCTGGCTTGGATAATCTGGATGCAGCAACTATTGTAGAGAGGGTTGAAGTGGAGCCTCTGGCGAGTACATATAACACACCAGGAGGTATAAAATAAAATCGTTTTGTTTTGCAAAACGTTAGAAAGAGAAAGCATTTTAATTCGATGATTTTATAATCATTTTATGTACATTTTAGTGGTTATTGATGATGGATCACTGTTTACAGTTCAGCTTCTGAATCAAATAAAATACGGAGTGGATAACGTATTTGATGGGATTACAACGGTTAGATGTATTTCAAAAATGAATTAATTATTGCATGTCCTATATATAAATTTTACGTTTGATTAATTTGTTTTGTATCTGGTTTTTCAAAGTTTCTCCGGCGAAGACCTCGAATTGACGGATAGTGAAATGATTTTATGTGGATAATGGATAATCAACAGAGCCCTGACAAAAGTGAATGCCAGTCTAATTTTTAAATATGATAATCTCTTTATAATAATTAATCAAAAATTTCCAGGTATAAAAAATATGTGGATTTACATTCGTTGTCATTAAAAGTAAAAACCATTGTAATTAATTTTAAATAAAGCTGGTATTGGCATGCATAATACTGGAAAATAACATTTGTATTTAAAGCGAATATATAAAAATAATACTTTTTAAGGAATATTGTCATAAATATTGCATAACCACGACGTCGTGAAATATAAAAATAGGTAATTGACATTTACATCAACAGTAGATAGGTATTTGCCTCATTATTATAAATGCTGGCTAATAAATTCGATTCACTTTTTACAGTAGTAATTCCATAGCCGTTATGAATTTATCTGTAACGACCTATTAGGAAGCAAAACCTGACATGAAAACAAATTATGAAACAAAATTTCATATGGATACTACGGAATAATAAGACTAAAAATAAGCCTTCTGTAGGTGGAAACGCAGAGGATATTTTCGCTTATTAATACGTATTTGGATGAAACATGCACGGGTATTCATTCCTTGTTATTCTCCTTAGTGGACTGGAAATACATTTTTAAATTCACGAAATAATTTTTGCTTCAACATTAAGAACAATCATTGCGCTTCAGGGAACATCAAAATCTGTATAACAGTAGACCAGATTGTAATGGAAGAAAAAAACGTTGGCTATGAAATTACACATAAATAATTTTTAGCATAAACTAGATAATTTAATTGAATTTTCTCATTAAAAAACGCTCGAAACACATTTCAGTTGGAAATTTTATTTTATTTCACTGGACAGTCAGCGAGCCAACATTTTCACACTCGCCCACCTACTAAAAACAATATCAATCATCGGGTTAATTCTTCCATTCGGTCGTTGAGATGAAACATGATTCAACAGAAATGAATCTAGCGAAATAAAACACTACTTGACGAGAATTGTACTAACTTTTTAGTAAATAAAATAATTTAACGACATAATTATTTTTGTAGTAAATTAATATTATAATTTTTATCTACCAATGTTTCTATCAAATTAATGGATAATATAGTTAGATATTCACAGTGACAATGCCTTTCGAAGAGGGACCCAAAAGTTGAAGCTTTTCTAACCATCTTGAATACGAATTTCAGCTTTTTAAACTAAAAAGGAATCCGGAACATATTTTGACTAGAATGGATAGTACAAATACAAATACAAAACGACTACTAAGCTATTAGTTATACAAACGTATGCATTTATATAATCACTGTGGAGCAACTATATAACTATTCAAGGATAAATATAGCATACCATAGAAATCAATAATAAATGTGCACATTTATCAGAAGAAATAGTCTGTAAATCTACTAGACTCTGCAAATCTACAAACTTTCCATTCTACATATCTATAATCGTTGTCATTTATTTTCTTTGTGCAAACTTTATTGAACCCATTCGAATATCCAGCAGCCAAATGGACTTGTCTATAATCAATCGAACATAAAAGCTTATGTCACTTTCAAGTACAACTAAATAAATATGTAGCAACGTCTCACAAGAATAAAGAGTGTAAATTATAAACCTCACCAAACAAAACTTCAATCTTTTGAAAAGTAAACTTTAAATGTTTGCTATTATTTTCCTTGGTTTTAGTATAAGCAGACATTATTGCATCACGTGTATTATAAATGCATCAATGTAGTTCATAAGAGTTAATACAAGTTGAGCCTGCAAATTTTTCGTACGCATTAAAAATAAATACTTGGCTTATTTGTATTTAGGTGGAGGTTAGGACAAGCACGTGTGTCAAAAGTGGAGAAGCTTATCTTTGTATGACAAATTTATTCGTAGTTTCCATTTTAGGAGTTCTACAAAAATTGGACTAGCATCAATATTTTGTGGTCAAATTAAATAGACGTATAAAATGAGCTCTATATTCTACCTGCCACCTCGTTTATGTAGTTTTACGTTATTCAGCTCCCTGCTTCTGATTCCTATAAATATTGGAGATGGGGTCAGCAATCAAATGCTGAGCTCAAACTCATTCCAAGAATCAAGCTGTAGTTATAGTGAGGGGAATATTTTGGGGACAATTTTGGAAGAACATGCTGAAAAATATATAATTATACAGCTCTCAACTGTTTCAAAGTTTGTCGGTAATTTTCGTCTAAGAAAAATAATACTTACATGGTTTTCACGTATATTTATCAACACAAGTTACCTTCAAATATACACAGCCATTCACAATCATTTTAACTCCATTGAATTTAACAACGATCAAAACTGCCTTCAAAACATTACATGGCTATTTGTTAACCCCAAGAACAATTTTAATTTTACTCAATAATGAAACGTTAATTCGTCCGACATTAAGTGAAGTTTTAATGATACTCCAACCGTTAAACTCTCCAGTAATAAAACTATTGCTGGATTTAAATAGCAACTCTATTAAACTGATTTGTGACATTTATTGTGAAAATCAATCAATAATCTATACTGACGTAAATAACATTCAGCAGCTATTTTCTCAACCGATGAAATTCCACAAGTTAATAACCACTAATGTTAACGGAAATTCTGTAATTTCTTTTTTATACTTGCCGTTTTACCGTTACCTGAAAAAATATAAAAACGATCGCACTGCATGTTCCAGACTGATACTAAAATCGCCGGATATGTTTTACTGTAATAGTCAACTAATGACGACCATAGTCATATCTCAAATTCATAATGCTTCAATACAGATTTACTCAAAGCATTTGAAAGAAGAATGGAAAAACCTAACGTTAAATGCAAGTAGCCAATTTATAATTGGGTCTTACGATTTTGAAGAAGATGAAAGACTCTTTGGAATTAAGATTAGTTTCAAAAGTTTAAAGTTTGCCGGCCAAGAGTCCCAACATTTGGTGTATTGCCAAAACAGAGTTTCGTCCTCAAAATCTACAATGGATTCAGTTTGGGTGACTGCATTTGCTCACCCAGTTTGGATTTTGATTTTATCAGTGGTTTTCTACCTTTCCATTTTTCTAGCAATTATTAAAAGGACAAAAAAGGTATTGAGTATAATTGCACACCTAATTGCAAGAATTGGCGTTATTCTTCGTCAACCTATTTCTAGTGAAATTAAAAGTCGTCTTGAAATGTCATTTGTTGCCATTGGCATAGTTTGTTGCACTCTGTACGAAAATTCTATAACAAGTATAACTACGGTAAATGCACCAATTTATTCGTACAAATTTATACTTGAGCTTATTGAGGATGGCTACAAAATTTTAACTTTTTCTAAAATTGATGGTTCTCAAGAGGAAGCATTCGTGAATACCTTTAAAAGGAAAGGCGTGTCTTCAAATGAATCGTTTCACGATACCCCAGATACAATGCCGACATATCAACTTATAGCAAATAAATTAATGGAAAAGTATGCAGTTGTACGCGATTCGGGTGACCTTGGAATTGACATCGCTTCATTTAAAAAGTATCAAAATGAAATTCATAATGTTACTGGGTATGCATGTATGTATATACCAGAACCACTAGCCATTCAACACAATTACTGGAAATTAAATGTAATAAATAGGAAATGGGTATTGGTTACTATTGCTAGACTTGACCAGAGTGGGTTAACCTTTCAATGGAATCGTTGGGCAAGCTGGGCGTGTATAAGGGTTTACAAGCTGTGGAAATATAGTGAAAGTTCTTCAACTACAATAAACTTCAGAGATTATATAAATTTTTACAAAATTGTTATTATTGTTATGCTATGCGGATATATTTTTTTGGTTGCGTGTATTGTGTTTATTTTAGAACTTTTATTTGCTCGATTTCAAGGTCGTTTAAGACTTTCGTGTGCATTGCCTGTAAAATTAAAATATTAGATGAGTAGTTTCCAATTAAGTCAAAAAATTAAATTTATTGATAATTAAAATAGTATAATTTTCACAACAATTTATTAACAACAAATTCATCTGATATATGAGAATGTAATCAAAGCATTAAATGAACATCCGCTTACGCTATCAATATAACTAAGCGCTGAAATGGGGCGAATTCTGTATCTGCTTCCATCTCCTAAACTCATGGGCAAGCATGATCGCTTAAACTTGTCCATATACTTCCTATCTTCACTACTCGTCCAATAATTCCATTTCCAAGAATTTATCGTGACCTCACTTTCTTTATAAAGATGTCCTGCCACCGTGAGAAAAATTGAGTAAAAGGTAATTCCAAAGAATACAACACAAAACATAAAAACCTTTTCGAAAAATGCTGATTCGTTCCACTGGTAAGAAAGCGTCACAACTGCAATTACCACTGCGATTGTGATTGTGGCTTGCAAATAAATTAAAATAAATAAAAGCTCAATGTTTCCCACTTTAATGAAAAATTCAAACGCACGCCAAGTTGTTCCAAGATGTTTGGTGTCAGATCTCAGTATAGAGTCTGTCTTGTATTTCTGTTGTCCCATTCTCATTTCCTTCCCAATAATTTGCATTGTATAGAAAAAGTACAGAATTCCGTTATAAACGCAGAGACCGATGGCTGATAAAAATCCTACGGCAAAACTTGTGTACCAACAGCCAGCAATCATTATTACCGGCCAAGTAACAAAATATGTGTTCATGCCGTATAATAAATACGGTGGAGATTCCGGTCTGACGAATGAATCAATTCCTGAAATTATTCCCATGGTTACACAACTTACATAAGTTGCTGTTACAATCAACTCTATTATATGGTTAGTTTTGACGTCGTCCTGAAAGTTGTGATTTGGCATATATTTATCTGCAAGATCCGGTAAAAATTTCCAATTGGCGTTTATCAGTTGACATAGTTCAGATGCGTGGAAAAGAACAACTCCAAGTAGAAAAGTTGCTACTATGGCTCCAAGTAAAATGATGAGGGAATAGTTGAAAGTTACTTTATCTTCAGAATTGTACATGGTGTACATTTGGGAAGGCATTGTGATAATTGAGTATGCAGCTGACCATAACCAATTATGAAGTAGTCTGGCAAAACTCCAAAAGTGAACGTATATTTTCCCATGATTTGTGTCCAAACGGTAGGGAAGGAACCCAAGGAAATTCGTAATCTTTAGAATGCGGAGGAACTTAGTTCTCATAAAATTTGTGTACATTTTGGATTGATATCACGAAAAGTGTTTGTTGGGAATAGTGCAGCTAAACTAGTGATTGTCGTTAAAATTCTTATTTATGCTGTTATAAAATTTGACTTTTGAGATTTCAATGTTAAAGCAATTTAAATTGTTGAAGTATTTTATAATAATTTCTAATTATTTACAGCAATTTGACAACTGTTAAAGCGCCCAATTTGTGATATTATTGACTAATCATGGCGAAATATTTCAATAGAAATTTTAGCAGTCGATGATCAAGGATTTGCAGCTGAAGTAGGCGTGCCATGGTAATATTCTCCAGGGATAATCAGTTTAAACAATATCAGTGTTTTATTTTTGCTTATGTTTATATACCATTAAGATAATCATCTATAATCAAATTGTAGAACATTATTTGTAATTTACAAACGTGCATATGAGTAATTATTAGTAGTTTTAAAACGTATTCCAAGTATTTTATGAAGATTGCACAAACCATTGAACAAACCTGTACTAATGATTATATATTTAATTGAGATTAATTGGATCAAATTTGTTGTTTTATAAGAGGATTTGTTTTAATTTTTGGATTAAAAAGTAATTCCATGTCAAAAGTGTTTTGAACTTTATTAATTTCTTAATCGATAATACACAATGATGGCTGTAATTTGGCTGGTAACGTATAATTCCTTCTAGATTTTCTGATATGTTTAATGGCATCTCCCAGATATAATTAGAATGTAATCGATATTTTTGGATATTAACAATCTGGAGCGTTATGCGCAATTTAGGAAAGATACCCATACCTAATTAAGCCTGCAGTGATAGATGTATTTTTTACATCATTTTTATATTTGCTAAATTGACTTGTTACATAAAGACCCCGGAACATTCCATTTGTTATTCATACATTCTGCTTTCAAAAAGAATTCATCAGCACAAACACATTAGTTCTACATAATTTTAATATTTAATGAAAATGCCGGCTTTCTCTCGTAATAAATTTTAGGGTGGTTGGAGTTGACAAACGAGTTGACTTGCAGAATATATGTGCATATATTTTTCTCAATTCGTCCCAAAAAATGCTTTGGCATCTTTTCAGAACGGGTTTTTTGCAATAACACATTTTCGTAAATGAAATTCATTGCATTCGCTTCTTTGTACAATAGGCTGACGTTATTTGAATAGCACTGACAATAAGGAGTGGACACAAATTATATTACAAGGCATATAGCATTTCTAAATCCAAATTGTACATTTAAAAATTTATTGCATTTCGTGAATGCTTCTAACTTCTGTGGTTAATCTTTGACAGGCTTAGGTTTCGAGGGGAAAAAAAAGGTTTAAAAAATTTTATTATAGAAATACTACCTCAAACTCCCTCTGATATCATACCCCCACATAATGGTTAAACAGGTTTTTAATGTAATTTTTGTGCTATTTCCTAAAAATGAACCAAATAGTCACCTGGTAGTTTACAATAAGAACAAATGCTTTAATTTAATCATTATTGGGATTTTAACAAATATATATTTATCGATCGTATATATCAATTTATTTATTACGTACTGTTTTAAATTGAAATAGATATCTAGCCGGAAATAATTATATCGGAACTATTTTCGATATCTGTTTCTAAAAACACTGGTCTGCAAAAGGAATTTTTTTATCAATTCAAACTCTTTCAATTTATTCATAATGTTATTAAAATACTATATGCATTTCGAATTTCAGCTAATATTCTGTAACCGAGAAGAAGGAGCAGCAAAGCTTAAGTGCTTGGCGCACAGGAGAGAAATCCAGACCCAGACTTACTTGATTCATTTCCATTATACATTCGATATAAGTACTTAAAAGAAGTGGTAAGACAATTTCAGTATGTTCGTAAGGAGTTATTAAGTCGCAATTTTGGGCCATTTTTTGGTTTATGGGAAGTTCTGAATTGATAGATTCAGTGCCAAATTTATACCAAACCGTGGGATCCTGAGCGTCTCTCATATTATATTGCAGTGTAGTCTGTATTAATGAATGTATAAATATACGCACATAATTGACAATAAAGAACCCTCTCTCTTACACTCTAACTCTGAGACCTATATTCACCAGCCCACTTGACAAATTAGTTCCATAAATGTATTTAGATCATATTACTGCTTGCGCCATTTTGTTTATTGTCGTTACATTTACCCACAGTTACCCTGAGTTACATCAACATCTCAACCAGCTTCACTGCTTGTATGCATTACATAATAGTAGAGTCCCCATGTATAAGGAATTCAAGGGTACACGCATTGCAAAAATAGCTTAGGGTAATCCGCGTAAGTGTAAAATTGCTAGAAAGAGCAAGGATGTTGAAATATATGAGGTCTGGCCATTCAACATAGCAGCGGTCCGATTTGCCCAAAGTTGTTTGTTGGAAGGATTCTCTTGAATGGCCACGGGGTGAGAAAAGTTCACCTGAATGCGGACTAAATTCCTGCTAAGAATTTGACTTACAATTAAAAAGTAATGCAAATGTATTCTATGTTGCTCTGAATTCCACTCCAGGAATATCTATTATTTGAAATAATTTATTTAAAATAATTTTTTACATTAAATATTAAACTACCTATCTCGAATTACTAATTTCTTCCGGGTCCAAAATTACGCAACCTTCTTTCAACGTCACATCGTAGTCAGATATCTCCAAACCAGTTTAAATTTCCGTGCATTTGACTAGAATTATAATAGAATCAATTCAACAACGCAAAAACTTATTAGTTGAACTATAATCCAAGTTTATTGTTATAACCATGACCACGAATTTATCATGGAAGGCTTACCATTTGAATTCAAAATTGTTTGCGAGTTGGATGTACATTCATCCGATCTCCATGGACACTTCACGGCAAAGATTTAGGGTGGAACTGCGTTGGAAAAAGCTTGTTCTATTTTACATCACAATGATGCAGATATTTCTGCATATCATATTCATGTCGTACAAAAGTTTGGATTATTTTTTAAGCAAATCCGAGTCTTTATCATTTTCCAAAAGTCTACTCTTCTTTGAAGGAGCAACTCTACTAGCTCTGGTATTCTGTTTGGGCATACTGGCGGTTATACATGGCGAAGAAATCTTCACGGGCTTATTGAACACTCTGATTCAGTATGATCAGCAACTGAAGAAAAACTATTCGATAAAAGGTTAGAAAAAATGCTTTATAATTGTTCTCATCTGTTACCAAAATTTGACATTAAATTTTAATGGGTAAACCGCCTTGATTTTTTTAGAACTCCAAAACATTATGGAAAAGAATGGAAACGTAGACATTATGGCTTTACTAATGAATGCAATGGTAGTCGGGTTTTTTATAGTTGGAATCACAGGTGGTGGAACGGCCATGGTCGCTAACTTAGAAATGTGGAATTATCTATTGAAAAAGTATTTTTCCACGTCAAACTTGTTCTTTACTATAGCCAAACTAGGCTTTGCATTAATTATGGATACTTGGATTACACTGGAATTATGCCGATCTCTGACAATGATATTATTACCTCATATAACACTCTATAGTGTAATAATATCATCTCTCAAAATATTTGCTGCAAGTCAACCAGATATGACCAGCCTAACACTTTATGTAGAACTTCGCTATGGCTGTCAAATCGGAATGCTCGGAATAAGAAACATAGCTGCAGTTTTAATGGGCAACGGATTCATTTTGGCAGTGCTGGGAAGTTGGATAATCATTGCTGGAATTAAAATATTACCCTTCTTCGTGTATATAATAGGTTCATTGATTGGCTTGCTTACTTTCACTGTAATATTTACCACACTGCCGTTTGTGTGCTTAAGCTATAAGTACAGCAAACATTTGATTAGAGTCAGATGGTCAAAAAGAGGATGTCGTCATTGGAAAATACACTCTCTGCAGTACAAATATTGGAAACGAATGGTTGACGCACAAATTCCAATATCATTTTACTACGGAACTGCACGATATGATGAAGACACAACAGCAAATTTCATTCAGAATATTTTTAATCATGCAGTCAATCTAATCCTTATTGGTAGGTAATTAATTACTTTATTCATTGTATACTTTTTATACATATGCCATTTACAATTGAATCACAAATTAAATTTTAGATTTATCTAATTGTTAAGAAGTTAACTTATATATGTACATAAATTCCACCCATATGTGAATTTCATCAGCAAAATGTGAAAAAACATATAATGGTTATTAAAATCGGATTTTTTGCATTGACACTTATTGTAAGTTAATTTTTTTGTACTGATCAATAAATCGATTTAATGGTTACACATTTTTAAATGAGGTAGGATATGTAAACCATAACTTGTGTGATTAATTTTGAAGTGTATGTAATATGAACTATAATAGCATTACCAGACAAATTTCATACATAAAAATGTAGAACACCATGAATATTTTTTTAATTTTATACCGGAAATGTTCCAATTTTCTAAAAAAAATATTACAGGATAACAATGAAAATTAAACTCTTTATTTAAAAAATCCTTCGTTTCCTTCTCTCCTTATTTATAATAAAATAATATTTCTGTAATATTAATTTAACCAAATTATTTATGACGAATTTGTTTACGTATTTATTCATTGATTACAAGTATTAGTGACCAGCAAACTGTCCATCTGATTGCTGCATAACAACCAACTCCATGTAATTGACTGCTATCATCGTCAAAGTGATGCAAATAGAAGAATGCATTCAGAGTTAGAACGTTTCTAATTGCACAGAATGAGATCATATTCTAGTTTTTCAGATTAAGTTCTGTAGGGTTTAATACAAAGAAACGGCTTAAATTCCTGAACAAATTGGGCGTTACAAATTGAACATATACCCAACCTTTATTTCACTCACACAAACAACAGGTTGAATTTTTCTCGCCAAACATGATTCATAAATGATGAGCACAGAATGAATTTGAAAAGAATTTCCTTTTGAAAAGAATTTAACGAATGGAGAAATTTGAGATCAATGCATAAAATTAACGTAGATTTGTTGGAATGCATATTAATAGCCAATAATAAGATAAATTGTAACGGGAATACTGGCTTGGGTCAATTGTAATTTTACAACTGTACATAGTGAAATTATAGATTCAATATAAATATGGTAACATAGCAAGTTGCATTCAATCTACTTGTTTCGTGCAATTCAAATTCTAAATACTCATTTGTATCCATGTGTCTGTAATGCAGATACATTTGAGTGATTCTGATTGAAAATTTTCAGTTGAGAGCTTAATTAAAATTGCCTACGAGAATTTTGACATGATAAAGTTTTTTGCTCGAAACCTAAACATGTAACTGTTATATAAATAGTAAAACACATCGATGTTGAGCATATGATTTGAGGTGCCACAAATGTACTATAATATGTATGTTAAATGCGAACTAAAACAATTCCATAAACCTCAAATTTACTGATATTTGCATGTTTTTAAATCGTCAGTATTCAAAATCTCCACTGACAGTTGTTAGCATTCACAAAACAAACTATTTGAGACAAGGCTGAAAGACAAACCGTTCCGCTAGTGTCAATTCTTGTTTGAGTCATTTTGAAATATTTGAATCGACCTACATAGGCCCCATTAATTTCGAGCAATTAAAATGCCTAATGTTTTGCCTAAACTTACTTATCCAAATTGCAAGCCTTGACGATATAAAGCGTCCGTCGGTTCACACAGTTTCACGGAAATTTTATCGATTAATAAGAATAACAGTAACCGCTTGTTCTAAGATATGCTGGTAATAGTTTCTGGGAGTCTCATCGTCAAATCGGGCAGATCCATAGTAAAAAGATATTGGACTCTGAGCAGCCACCAGCCGCTTCCACATTCGATAATCTAAAGATCCTATTTTCGAGTGATACATTGATCGATGTGACCATTCCATACGAATCATACACCTACTATCCTTATAGCACAAACAAATAAAAGGTAGCACGGAATATATTGACACGTACGTGAGTATAGTTATCATTAAGCACACAATGTAAAATTGGATTGGGAATGTTGCTACTCCAACAACCATCAACCAAGTACCCAAGACGGCCAAGATAAATCCAATGGACATGAGAATCGCAGCAACATTTCTGGATCCCGCCAACGCAGTTTGAAACACGAAACGTAGTTGCATGTACTGTGACAGAGTGTCAAAATTGGCAGTGCTTGCAACAAAACGTTTTAAACATAACCTGATCGTATTCAATAATGATGTCGAAGACAATATTACTATTGCTAAAGTTCGACACGTTTCAAGTGTACCCCAGAAACCGAGAATTAGTCTGAAGCCAAACTGAGTAACTCTTTCGATTTGGTTGGTAGGCGGAAAGTATTTCTTACATATATAATTTGGAGGGTCCATATCAATTAAAACACTGACAACACCAAACGAGACTCCTACAATAAAAAATGCAATGACTAATCCGTTCATCATGAAACCTAGAACGTCAGGGTTTCCGTCCTTCCTCCGAATTTTCCTGATTTCTGTATTAAAACCCAATTATGCTCCTTAAAACGTTGTGCATAACAGGTATGTTAAATATTTCGGAAAATTACCATAAATCATCAGTTTCTTTGTACAAAGGCGAACAAGATTTCTTTGATCATTCGTGACTAACCGAACAAAAATAAACATGGCATTCAAAGAACCTTCGCATAGATCCTTTCCATGAATAGCAAATGATATATTCAATCCAATTGATAGGGCCAAGAGATTTAGAATTTCAAAATTAAATAGCAAATTAAAAAGGGAGGACGCCTCATGTCTGTACAGGAAATGCTGGAAACAAGTATGGAGACAGATTATAATACACAGAGACGTTATTGCCATTGAAAAGCAAAAAGGAATCAACTTTTTCCAATTATGTTCCACGCTAATTCGTTCCCTTGAGGTATCCATGGAGAGTAAGTGATTGTACATCCAATTCGCGAACAATATTTATTTAAATCGAATGCCTTCCACGCCTTGATTGTACATCCAATTCGCGAACAATATTTTATTTAAATCGAATGCCTTCCACGCCAGTCGAGTCCCCATTGTATCACAAGTAAAACTTAAATTCGATGGAATCTACAAAAACGTACAGGTTCTGCTCCGGTTTTAGATTGCCTGCTCTTCTAATGTTGCTTGTTTTTTCAGACTACTTGTTTCACCGTTTTGCAAATTAAAATGGAAAGGCAAATATGTCAGGGTGAAATCATTAAATTTAAATAGCTTAAACTGCCTTGAGTAAAAGAATGGTTCAATAATGCAAAAGAAATTATGCTTTTCGTCTTTTTTGTTCTGACGTATTTAAATATTTATGTAACGTACTGTGGATCCTTTTTTCCTGATATTGCTAACAGTCTAGACTGTAAATAAAATTTGAAATTTCGTCTATGGTTTTTCCAAAATAGTCAAAGCAATTTTTTTTCAGTCTTGAAAAGGTGTCGCGTCAGTCTTTGGGGCAAAGTGAAAACGATATACCAAAATGCTGGGAGTTTGATGTAGATCATTTTGATATATCGTTCTCATATCGCCCCAAAAATTGCTGTGACACCTTTTCAAGATTGACAAAAATTGCTTTGGCTACTTTTCAAAAATCATCGATGATTTGTGGTATTCGAGTTTTGATCTGTGGGTATACACGGAAAAAAATTTGATTGACTATTTTTATAAGTAAGCTGCTTTCCTCGATCGCTCCTCCAACTAAGTAAGTAATAGAAAATTTCTTTATAGTATGCTGTATGAAAGCTATTGCTGTCTGTATACTTAAGGTACACATATAATAGCCATAATGACCAATATACATACAATTCAATAATACTCTGCCCAAAATCAAACATTTAGGACCGAACCATTATGAACCATAATCTATAATAATGGTAAAAACTAATCGTTTAATATTTTCAGGTTCATTTCTGGTTATCATTATAGGTTATGAAAATTGAACATTCGATTAAAGGATTTTTTTCATTAAAAAAAGTATAATTTCCTTTAAATCCTCGCGCAAAATATATCTTATATGCTTAATATCTCCGCGTAAATAAATGCTTGAATGGAAATTTCTGCTAACATCTAGTAAAGTTGCTGACCTTTCATTTATTATGTATTAATATATTTTCTCTTTTTAATTCCTCGCGCAAAATATATCTTATATGCCTAATATCTCCGCGTAAATAAATGCTTGAATGGAAATTTCTGCTAACATCTAGTAAAGTTGCTGACCTTTCATTTATTATGTATTAATATATTTTCTCTCATGATGTAACTGAGTAGTATTTCTGAATTTTCAAACTAAAAACTATTTAAGACTTGTCATTTAAATTTATATTTCGTTGAATAAGACTTACTACATCCAGTTTCAATGGACAGCAGAGCAAGCAGACCGAAAGAAAGGTAAACTACGGAATTGCCCACAGAGCCAAGGCTCAACCTTGAAAATGTGTAGAGTAACCCTACGTCAAAATCGCTATCTAATTAAAACAAATTGATAAAAGACAAATCTGCCCTAATTTAAAATAGCAAAATTGACCCGAAATTATGTTTCACTATGTGATTACATCTTAATTGAGTACAACTTCGACCATGCAGCGCGACTTAAACTAGAAACCAGCTTTTAACAAATTAGCCAATATTATCAAATGTGAAATCTATTAACGATCAATGACAATTTAGCTCTCATTAGTATAATATGGTGTATCTCTACACACGTGTATATAGGTACTCGGCTTCAGAGATAATTAGAAGAATAATCGATAATGGGATCGATATAAGATAATTGAAAATTTTAGGTTATGTGAATAATATTATTTGCAAACATATAAATGTAAGTAATTTGCTGAGCTCAAATAGTCAGAATCAATTCGTGAAGCAATATCAAACTGAATAGATGTCCAAAGTAACAGTAGCTTTAAAGAATTTTATGTTCAAAATAATAACGAGTTTATATTTATTTCATTATTTTTATACTGTGACTCACAAAAAATTCGAGCAGTCCTTTTTGTTTTATTCAATAAAACCACCATAATATTTCCCCCCACGACATGGGGAGGAATGTGACGAAGGGGGAAGTTTCGATGGGAGAAATGTGCATGGTGAAGTAGCATGCAACCATGTTGATTGCTCTAGTGTGAACAACACGCAAGAACAAAAAATGTACTACAAAAGTCATAAGCATTCAGATCTCAGATTCAGATTTCATTCAAACTTGAGATTTTCTGGAATATATAGTTTATCCCTAATTATTTATGACAAATTTATTTACTTATTTATTCATTGGGAACAAGAATTAGTGACATGGAGAACGTCGGCCTGACTGCTTGCTGCGTTAAAGCTAAATCCTTGTAATTGCCTGCTATCATCGTCAAAGTTATGCAGAAACTAGAAAAATGTATTCCGAGTTAAAGTACAATATTTATTCTAATATATTTGACTAGAGGGGGCCCGTTACTTCGCTCAGCGAAGTAATTAAATTAAGATTTGTCAAAAAATTGTTATTTTTAATGCGCTTCGGCGTAGCAATGCAGTAACATTGAAGATCTGATCTAAATCAACAGTATCCAAAGCAGCCATTCTCTTCTGACAGTCGTCGACCTCTACTCAGTTACCCACACCTACACAGTTAGTCACCTATACATAGTTAGCCAAAATCCACAAAGTAAGCCACCTCCACATAGCCACCTCCAAAGTAAGCCGCCTACACAAATTAAGTCACCTGCACAGTTAGCCACCTCCACAAAGTAAGCCAGTTCCACAAAGCAAGCCACTTCCACAGTTAGCCACCTCCACAAATAAACGCACATGAACAAATTAAACCACCTGCACAGTTACCCCAAGGATTAAAACCGTTATTTTTGCTGAATTCCCCATGCAAAGTTACATATATGCAGTAATTTTCAGCAAGAAAT
>JAHZMV010004874.1:0-28817 GCA_027743765.1 Coecobrya sp. COE2 | reverse complement strand
ATTTAATGGTGAGAGCATCTAAATGATAAAACAAAGTATGTATTCCAATAAAATTGATGATTATTCCATTAACTTTTGGAGAGTATAATATATGATTCACAATATAGCATCATGTTAAACTCGTCTCATCAATTATACATTAGGTATTTAAATACGTCACTAATTATTGTTTTTGTCTTTCTAGATTAAAACCGATGCTTATCCTTCAATTTCAGTTAGCTGTTGACATTTATTCGTGATCACCTTACGATCAAATTGAGATTTTATTTATTTTCCCTGGAGAAACCTCTTTACTGCAAGAAATGCCACATTCGAGAGTAATTAATTATTTATAAAACGCTTGTGTTTGCATTAAACTAATAATGTAATTTAGAATTTGCAGTAAACAAAGAACTTATGTATGTAATCACTAAAAGATTTTGTAAGTAGTGAAGGTGAAAGTAAATGAAAGTAATTCATTATTCTAAATGTATATAATTTTCAGCTAACAAATTCCGAAACGTAATGCTCTTCTGCTGCATATGTAACTGTTTAGAGTAGAAAATATTTAATTTAGTACTATTTATTTGCCTATCTGAAGAGTTTTACGAAGTTACATATCACACCTACATTACCTCTACTTATACAAAAGGTATAATATACCTTATGCGCTTGGGTATACAAAATGATTTGACTCAGGAGGCAGACAGGAAATGAAATACGTAGCAATTAATCAACTCTCTTATTAAGTATTTCATATTCCATATCCTTTCTCATTATGAAATGAAGTGAGCGAACAACTAAGCATAACATTGGGTAACTGATCTTTGCCTCTCCACATGCCTGTCATCTTCCAAAGGTTATGGGAATGGAACTACGGGGAGCTCGAGTTGTTGTACAAGGTAGATTTCCCCAATGTCATTTTGTGCGGTCTTATGCGTAACCATAATCCATTGAATCATTCATTCTTTCACTTAATATGTATCTCTCTCATACCACTGCAACCGAAATAATACCTCTTATAGATAGGCTTGATAGTTTTTCATATCGACATAATATGTACAACTGGCTTTCAACGTCTTTAAAATATATTCACTGTGTAAAATACACAAGTAGTTGTGTACATTCAACATTATATACTCCATACTTATATATTGTGTAAGGTAAAGAGATTTCAAAATGATTCTACTCCTCCTTCGAGCCTCCCAGCTTCTGTACTTACCACCACTACGTCAAATCTTTTCTGGTCTAACTCACATTTTTTATTCCTTGAAATTATATACATATCCACACGGGAAATTATTATTTAGCACTCAGATTTTATATCTTATTTCCGCGTGAACTTGAATTATACACGCTCTCCTGTTCTACTCTGTAGCAATCCATTTCTTTCATGAAACTAATAAATTGAATGGTCCCCATCTCGCCGTACTTATATTTATCATGATACCAAGCCATCTAAATATGTACATAGGTGGTAGCAGCTTTACCTATATTTAGTATAAGTTGCATAGAAAAAGTCACTGCTGCTGGTTTATCATACCGCTCTCACGAACAGACCGTCCAGCTTAGTTACGTAGTAGTATTTGCCTGCTGCTTGTGCCGCCGACGGGCGTATGAGTGAATGGAACATTCAACTAATATCAAGGCATAACAAGTGGCAAAGTCATAAATTTTAAAAGGAATGGATGGATATGAAATGATTTATAGGGAAGCTACTGAATATGACATTAGGGTAATGCACAAAGCTCAAATCGGCTGTTCGGATAAAAGCTCTGAGGGCAAAAGCTCAACTATTATGGTTACATGATGTTGTTTCTCTATTTTTTACTAGTTCTCTTCCGCGTCCTGTAAGCAAACCCAACCCGACGACCCTTCCTGGATTCTTCTTCCTCAGCTCAGCTTAAAAATATATTACACTTTACATAAATAGGATGATGAAGAGGAATGAGTCAAAAGAAGCAGGACCACACCAGAGAAAAAACTATTCTCCTTGTATTTCTGAACATATCCATGTAACTTCTTACCCAACAACCGTCATCGTCACGACGGACGGAAGGAAAGATGTCCCAAACTGTTACTCTCTCGCTTTCTCTGCACACCACACACATTTTATGCATGCACCAGTGCCACAACACATACATTTATGTATTTATTGGCCATGGTATGCTTACGCCTGCATCGAAAAGGGAAAGCTGAATGTAAAATTATTATTACATTTTTGCAAAGCCCACTATTATCACTTATGCATTTTGCTTTATTAAGTAGCTTAAAGAAAGCGAAAAGTACATAATATTATTATGCTGTTTGTTAAACTTACTGACTGTTGTGTGTAGCCTTGATATGCTGTTCATTTTAGCTCAAATGGCTACCGTTTCCGCACTCATGTTTATAAAAATAATGCTTTAGGCATGATACACATTCTTTTCGAGAGAAAAATACATTTCTCACTAGAATTGTCTCTGTTGAGTGTGTCGGAAAATGAAAGGAAGCAAGAAAATAATAACTAACCGGTTGACTTGTCTAGTCTTCAACCATGAAATAAATAACATAATGGATTCATATAGTAATACATGTTTCGTTTTAAAACGAAGAAAAATTATTTTCCCCTTTTCGCCTGAAAGCCTCTGCGATTATGCTAACATTACACCCTGTTTCCTTCGCCTGCTTTCACTAGCATATATCGCATATACCCTTGGAACACTGTTATAAAGCTTAAATACGCTGGCTTTTCCCTTTCTTCCACTCTGGTCCATTGCCGTATAAACCATACCATTAGACCCAGATACATACAGAGAGGGAGAGAGAGAGGCCTGGAGTCGTGTCTTGTGGCGAAAAGAGAAGAAAGCGTGTAAGTAGTTATAAGTTGTTTCTTTTTCCGTTCTCAATGTGCTGGTACTCTTCTTTCATCGGCCCTTTCCCCCTGTTTTAGACTCTAGCAAACTTTAGTTTACAGCTGTTGTATAAAAGGAGTGTATCCTCATAAATTTAAAAGTAATAAGCTTTCACATCAAGATGACTGAAACGCGACATTGTTACTGCTTCGATTACTGCATTTAAAAGTGTGCTTTCACACAAACGCTATATAAGTATGAAGTAAGATTATTTGCCCTATGGAATTTTACAGAAGAATGCTATTTTGATTGTGTGCATGTTAGTAGCATCGACACATCAACCATACACGCTAATAAATTTGTAATGGAGCAAAAGTTGGTGGGCTATATAAGGACTTTTATATTGTTTTAAAATACGATGACAGTGGGTGGGATTTGAAGTTTTATATTACGCTTTGATTCAAAACATAGAGAAAGCGTACACATATCTATGTTTATACAACGTGCACAGTAGGGGAGCCTAGCCTATGGTTACATCTTACTTACATCAAGCTGGATTAACATCATTCACATCATCTTTGATGCTCTTATTAGGAAAATAAAAAGTGACTTTATGAACAGGGAAAAAGAAAACGAAACTGCTATTGCCATTGATGCTATAATAACGATATCTAACGGTACACTTGCTGGTGGAAGTGGGAAGTCAGCTATAAGTCAACTCAAGTCAACTGCACTTCACTTTTAATGTTTGTAATTTTACGTGTGTTGTGTGCGGCCTGTCAGCCAGCTATAGGCAAATGTATTGATGCGTTATGTGAGGACAAGCGGTGGTTGAGCAGAGGGGAAGGGTGAATCAGACTCAATTACCAATTAGTGCCAGTCAAGAGGAAAACAAACGGAAATGAAGGTTTATGGCCACTTTCTTTTCGTTACTACTTTACTCTTTTCTTATGTTGTTTACCAAAAATATAGTCATATCACAACTATAGTTCCTGGTTTACTATAAAGCTCAATAGGCTCAGAAGCTATGGCTGAAAGCTTAATATATATTTGTGTAGGCATGGGCATTAAAAGGCCATAGGGCGCAAAATTTCCCCCTTCAGCTTGTTTCTAAATCATATCATAACTTTGTGTGGCTACTGTATTTATACTGTTTGCACACAAAGATATAATGTCATCATAATGTAGCCTTATCAAAAACAGCATTGTCATCAGATTACTAGTTACGATTATTACAACCTTGTGTATATGTATTTTGTATTTTGGAGTGCCGGTGGATACATGAGCATGAAAGAAGAAGGAGGGTGGGCTATGAAAGGATTTGTAAACAAAATAGGAGTTCCGTTGTCGTTCGTTGCAGTTTACTACCAGGGACTATTGTAACAATAGCTTTGCTCCAGGGGTAAGAAAGAAAAGAAAAACGAACATTTTGGTCTTATGAGTTTTATGCTGTTTGAGTAGCAAAATGATAAAAATGAAGCTCTTTTTTGTAATAGACAATAGATTCATGTATGCAAGGCTGGTATTTTCCAGTTCGAGTGATTATGAAATGCAAATGAGGGAACCCCAGTTTCCATTCACATAACATTAAGTCTTTATCATACATACATACAGCTCAAATGTCAACACACACACATATATGTACATTCATGCTGAATTGCAGAATTTTTGTCGTAACCACATGAGAAAATTGTCCTTAAATCTATGTATAAATTTGTTACAACTACATAACATGGGATAAATTCTTATAGCTGAAATTATTCCGTACGAAACACGAAAATAGTACATATATGTGCTACAAGATGCATGCTTGCACTAAATGTCTTCTTGTCGTGTTCTATCATTTCACCAGCAAAAGCGTCCACTCACACTCAGACGATCTGTCGGTTTCATGAAAAGTGAGTGACATTCAGGTGGCAGTTTCACACGACATCGTATTACACAAAATCTCCCCAGGGATAAATGCTGTACTCATCATCAGGCGCGCGAAAATGTGTCTTCTTTCCTATGAGGCAGTTATAAAAATATACGTATACCGTCGTAGCCGATTAAGTATGTATATACAACACATATTTTATTAGACAAGTACATGATTGTGAATAGCGTGTTGTTTGTTCTTCTATGTCGAATGAATACTTCAAAAAATTCTTCATTCACTCATTCGAAAGTTCACGCCTTTGTGGTTCCCTTTACACTTGTAACATGTGTATGTAAATATTAAAAGCATATGAACCCAACATAAGCTTTGTCACAATTGAAATGCATTTTTTGCTCATAAAGCAATACATGACATCGTGAATGATCCGTTTACTCTCATGATTCATGATGAATTGGTGAGCATATTTATTTTGTGCTGTTGATAAATTAGGAGACAGAGTGGAAAATTTGACAACTTTTACAACTTACTTAGAGTAGCATAAACTTGAAAAGAAGGCAAGTTGTTTTTGTGTTGCTATTTATTTCATATGTGCACTTATTAACGTACCGGATTGAAATTTCAATATTTTCAATTCATATTTAGTTACTGACTTCCGCAAACATAAATTGAAAGAAAACAATTCAATAACATGCATTCTTATGACTGTGAATATACAAATTAAATATCTAAAGGTAAACGAAGGATATTTGTTAACTACTGCCTAAAATACGGGATAACTATAACGTGCGACATCACCGCCACAAAATATTCGGTTTTATGCTGAAGTGTAGAGCCTGTTTGATACATCACATATAGCCATATCCATAATACTATGTACTAACACTAACGACTAGCTCACGACTAGTATTTCAAAATCTTCAGTTTATTAATTATGCTAGCGATTAAGCGATGTACAATATGTAGTAGCAAGGCATTTATACAGAATTTGCTCATTTTAAAGTTCATGGATTCTGTCGCATTGCTTTCTTTGATACCTAAGTAGTTTAGATTTATATTATACCTACATACATACATTACATTACTCCGTACGTCCTGCAGAATAAAAGTCAGTTACAAAATTTAATTTTATTAACCCTCTACAATTTACTTACTTTTGCCATTGACACTGATAAAAGTCTACTACGTTAGATTACATTATTAAGTACATTACATTAGATAAAGTCTACTACAAATGCATTAATTATTCCATTTCATCAATGCACTTTTCTAGCGAGACTCGAGAGATCTTTTATTTTCTGGTTCTCTCGTTTCAACCTACGTAACTTGAATTTATCCTCCATGACGTATGAAGCAGAGAAATGAATATGAGTCAAAGTTTCCTTATCGTATTTGTGTTTAACGCAGGGGCGTGCCAACAATTCCTTAGATGTGTTGTTTGTTTTGTTAGTACATAAATACCTAAATAACTGATCTAATTTTAGAATACCAAAGTTCATTACAAATATAGGAATTACGCAGGCATTTAATAAATGTCCTTAGATGTTTACCGTGCTAGTGCTGCCTTGCTCGGAACTTAATACCTACGTATAACTTATTTCTAGCCTGCTTTTCACCGGGCACTATTACAGCATAATATAACAGTTGGTTTTTCTTCGTCTGTCTATCTTTCCTCCGCCAGAAGGCACTTCTACACTTCATACAATGTCGTACTGCAAATACACGCATGATATTATCATTGTTGCTTACCTCACCTCGTATGAAAAGGGAAAGAATTACGACTGAAACGGGTTTCAAGTCCCTCACTCAGATTCCGGGGAATTTGCGATAGAGACAAATGAATGCTTGAGCAATATATGCAGTCTGGAAATCTCTCCGCTTGTACCTTTTTCTCCTCATACTCACACGTTTCCTTTCGTTCTCAGCCTGTCATTTATTACCTACTTTACGTCTTACCGTGGAATAACCATGCAAACAGGAGAAAGTATTAAGTACGCCTCTCATATCCTCCTAACCTGACGGTCTTAAAAAGTGTGGGATTCTCAAGTCCCCAGCATAATACATCATTTCTTCGCAAATACCATAATAATGTACAACAGTTAGGGCGAAATAAAGTGACAGCAGCACTGTAAGAACGCGCAACTGTACTTTCCCTTTTTCTCACAAGAGGTTAAAAAGTTTTCTTTCCTTCTTGAAATAGGCATGCGACAAAATAATATGTAATGGACCTAACCGGCAGCTTCTATGAGACATTCCTGATTCCACTAATGTCTCGTGCTCTAACTCCCCTCCATCTGTTCTCGATTTTCTTGAAAGCGTATAGGTAATTTACACGTACACGACTAATATTATGTGAGATGTGAATATTACGTACGTGCTAATTCCTCAATGGATTTGATGATGAAGTTAATGATCTTTCTATTTAAGTTTTATTCCAATGGATGATAACAAAATGCATACAAGAGAATGAAAACTTTGAACATTCAGTCCAATTGTGTAACACTTTATACTAATTCACCATTTTACATTATTTGATTTGGTCCTCAAAAGGCATTTCAGTTCATGTTAGAAAAGATATTACGACGAACATATGCCATTTAAATGCTGACAAATTAAAATATGATACTTGTATAACCCTACAATAGAGTTCTGTATGGATACAGGCTAGATTAGTTTAAGAAAGAAGAAGAAAATGACGAGAATTTGAAGTTTATTTATGCCTATTTTCAGACCGCATGTTCATTTTCAACGATGTGATCAGTACGAAAATCAGAAGCTATTTATGTAATTGTTTTAATTTAATGTATTTAATGGATGAGTATCTTAACGAGCTTAATATTAAAGCAGCAGAAGAGTATTTAATATTTATTGTTAAATGATGTGAGTCTGCTAAACCGTGTCTTGTAAAATCTACAAAAAAATTTTGCGATAGATTTTGATGGATATGTATTGAAGATGCAGAATTCAAAGAAGTTTGTGTAAAAATTACAGTGTGCATGCATAGAAAGGCATTGCGTATACTAGTTGATTCTTCTAATTCCCTTAAAAGCCATTAAAGTAATATGATGATGATAATAGTTATAACATGTATTCACGGGGCCAAGAGAATGGTGTGATTATGATCTTATTTTCGCTGCAGAACTTGACATATCCTTCAGTGCATTTCAAGATATGGCTCGCGCATAATCAGAATCCTCCAAACCACTGAACATGAACATAAACCGAGGAAACATCTCTACGAGCTATTCGAGGCTGCCAAGTGCCAACACGTAGCCCACATCATCATTTCATTTCTCTCTTTCAGTTCGACTTGTCTCCTCATACCGAATTCCAATCCCATAACTCAACTTTGCCAGTAAAGTAGAAGCTGCCGAAATATAAGCTGCGCGTAAAATCCTTGGTGGGTTACTCAAGTCAAGCCGAAATAGCACTAGCGTAAAAAGAACCAGTAGAAAGAAAGATGTAGAGTGAAAGTATAGAAGTTTGAGTAAAAGTGATCAAAGGCTTTACTTCTTTGCCATTTCGTAACGGAAACCATTTCACGCCAATGTATGATGTGCACGCATCATGAATGTCTGTAGAATGAACGTGAACACGTTTCGATGTTACCTACTTTACACATTACCGACGAAGTTGGGTGGGTTATTTTAATGCTCACTATATTCAACTTCAACTATCAAACTATCGCATTTAAAAGCTTCTCCTTTTTTATTTCTGACTTTCTTTCTTTCAACGACAACTACTTAAATCGTTACAAAAACCTTAGTATTTCCCGATAAACCTTTGATGCGATAGGGTTGTACATGCGGTGCAGTAACGAAAGGGAAATGCGAAGACTACCGCATTACGAATAGAAAAGCAATTGGAATATGTATGGGATCATGATGATGCTAAGCAGGACGGTATATTTTCTGTGCAAAAATTCCTTCATTTTTCTCATATACACTAATTTAAGTCAATAGGAGTATACAAACTACATATAACGGAACGAAAAAATAAACTTTCAGTAGTTGTATTCGTATTGAAATGTTTTGTTCATGAGTAATCATCTAATGCATAGATGTCTTTATAGCGACGAACGAGTAAGAGAAAGTGAAAGGCAAGATATCGAAAGTCACAAACCTGAAAGATAGGAGGCTTTAAATATTCATTCTCTCTTTCAAAATATAACGATCTTTGAAATCTCCAAAAGGAACGAAAGAGTACGATGGTAATAATATGCTAAACTTATCAATGAAGGCATATCTATCGGTATCGATAAGTGCTACAGAATAAATATTCATTCTCTCTTTCAAAATATAACGATCTTTGAAATCTCCAAAAGGAACGAAAGAGTACGATGGTAATAATATGCTAAACTTATCAATGAAGGCATATCTATCGGTATCGACAAGTGCTACAGAAAATATATGTAAGTGCATACATAAATATTTTAGCTGCGGACAAATTAACCCAAACAAGAACCAACCAACTCAAGAACTTCTATGCAGCTGAAATACATGTAGCTGAAATACTAGCAAAGCAAGTACTTATCCTCTCGTGATTTACTTTTAAATGAACCATACGTGATGCATACCACATACACAGCGTTGATCTACACTGCTAGCAATCCACAGGGGAAAATGTTTTCTCTTTTTAAAAATGCAGTATTTTATTGTTGCCCTTGTGATCTTTGAATGATAAACTACCTAAACTTCCGCTTGTTATAGCTATTCAAGTATATTTTTTCACCTCAGGAGTCATCCCGACTAGGGATGGTTCGATTTTGGCCGTATAATAAGATCTTTGGGATTCTTGGCCAACAGAACTTGCATACTCAATTCCAGTGTAATCTGACGAACCATATTAACGAACTAGTAGACAGACAACACAAGTCAATTTGTTCCCGGTTTGTTGTCATCTTGGTAAAAGTAGAGTTAATCGAGGCATGTGTTTCTAAAAGTTCAGCTGTGTCTTTAATGAAGACATGACAAACTATACGTACATTTATCATATGAGTGAACTAGCATGACACGACATATATTATGACACGATGACGATGACTATGCAAAATGTTTGTCATTGTAGGTTAGATCCACAACGCCCACCACATGGAGCAAATAATAATAAAAATAAAATTCTGTATTGACATTATTTGATCTTTTCATTACATTTGCTTCAAAGCTAAAAGTACCTAGTTAAACCAATAACACAACACGATACGACGGTATTTTCTTTAAACTGATGTTGCTTTTGCAATTTAAAGATCTTATTCAATTCAGATACTCTCTTCCTTATGGTTGCTATTATTTGATATTTTGTATATAATTTCTGATTTTACTTAAGATGTGAAGCAATATAATGCATTTTTAAACATGTTGGAAAAAAGATACAATTTGCTAACTTTTTTTCAATAAAACCACTTAATTTTCAATAATTTTATGGCTATCCGATTGTTACATTAATCAAAACAGTCTGTTGTTTTCATTTGCAAAGTAAAACTTTCACTTTTATTGTTTGTTCGGATGTGGATGAACTATTAAAGACAAAACGGCAACACGCAACTGGGTTAAATTGATTTTGACTATAACTTGATGAGTCGTAATTATAATAAATATTATAATTACGACTCATCAAGTTATTATTTTACAAACTGTAAAATAGGAAAGGAAATTAACAGAAATCCTTAAATTAGTTATAGGTTATTCAGTAAACGCTGGCTGGAAAGTATACGTAATCCTAAAACCTGAAATAATAATCTGAAAATTTGAAACTAAGTTGTAAATCCTTGAAATAAATACCTATAGGTAACATCCAATCCTTATAACTGTAAATGTGCACTGTATATAATTCTCCCAGAAAAATCTTTATAGAATAAACCACGTTCTTACAGCAGATAAGTCATTCGGGGAAATAACCACAAGGTGCACAAAGTACGGCTCACAATGTCTGATTTTTCTTTTCTCGCTATAAGTACTTTTTTTATCTTATTCCTCACTTCATTACAGCAAGATACGTAACAACGGTCTACCTACTTTAGTAAAGAAAAAACAAAAGTGCATAAAACACATTTTCAAATCTTGCAACCTCCATTGAAATCTTCCAAAATATATATCTACCCTTCAGTCCATTTCTCGAGAGACTACTCCCACCAAATATGTCCCATAAATATCAGTAGAAAGTTTGTAAACCCCAAGAGACCTATAACAACAAAGCGATGAGAGGATTTTTCAAGCTGTTGTGGTTCATGCACAAGCATTATTTAGTAGTGTGGAGGGGGCATTAACGTTAAAACTTTGATTTTTTCTTGCGACTTCCCTTCTTGGCCTTCTCCATGTGCACTCATTCAATTCTTAGTTCAACCCATCTCAGGCTGAGATAGCAATAGTATCAGAAAAACTGAGATAGAAGAATGAAATACATATAGATGCTCAATATTATTGTTTGTATGCATGCAGATATAAGATGCCCGGCTATATGCTTTGAAATTCATATGCACATATAGTATCCACAAATTACACGCACAAAACGCAAATAAGATGTACCGAATACATTGGATTTTAAAAATCCTTTTTCTCCCGGCAGTTCCCAAGAAAACATTCCAGATAAAAATCTGCAGCTCATCGTCATCATCGTTCCTGATCTGATATATAAGTTTGTACTGAATGAATGAATGATCAAATGCACGTGTCATGGAACAAAAGTAATTGACGAGCTGACGATCGACGAGCTAGCGGCGGTGAGAAAAAAGGACAAACCCCCAATATATATATATAAAAAAATTGTATATGTACCTAAATACATTGAAGAAAATGTTATTTGCATTAGTTGCATTTGGGCATTAACAATAATATCATTCACTTCGAGTAAAACATTAAAAATCATAATATCACGGATATACAAGGAAACGATCTTATTATGCACTATACCTTTTGCACACATAACAGTAAATATGGCAAGAGGATGTGATCACTTGCACGTATGTGTCTTCGTATTAGGAAGGAGTGATATGTGTAACTGACTGATAGCTAAACTGCTAAGACGATGCTTCAAGTAGACATATATTCGTCTTGCTCACTAATGACGAGTAAATATTCGGCATCTTCTGTTTGATGAGCAATTCAGTCTCTTCTATTAAGCCACTACTCTCAGTGATCATCTTTTAGAGAAAAGAATGGTAACTAGTTAATCCTTGCAAAAATACATGACATGACTACGGCAAGACAAGCAGTGGCAAATTAAAGCCATTGTCAGCTACTATACAGGTAATAATATGTAGAAAAATAATAAAAAAGGAAATCCCAGATAAAAGAAATTGTCATATACGAGCGTATATTTTAAACATCAGAACTGGAAAGTATGGTATACTTTGGTGCATTGTATAGTTGTGGTATAGTATTTGTAGTATTTGTATGGGGAATTGACAACTTTTAAGGACTTGTCTCTCAACTAACTATAGACAAAATAAAATGGAGACGTCTGTAGAGACAAGGGATTTAGAAACTTGCTTTATTTTAGCGTACTTCAGATAGGCATGCGTACTTTAATAGCATGTTTAAAGTTCCATTTATGAAGTGCCGGTAACCAATATAATATTAGTATGTATAGTATGTATACATATAGGTACTAAACTCAAAGATCCTATCAACCATGAACTTCTGTGTTAACGGTCACAAGAGGTTAAAAGTTTTCGTTGGGGTCTACGGTGTACATTATTGTGTACGGCAGGCTTGATCTGAAATAAGTAATGGTTCCCCAATAGATATGTTATACCCCCAAAAGAGATGTCATGCTATCATCACTAGTTAATATAGCAAATCGATATCTTGGTTTCCCTCCAACAGACTGACGTCCAGGCATATTCGCACGATTCATGCACGCACGACGCATATGAATGGTACAATGCATGACGATGTGTAAAGATGATATACTGCAACATGACAGCCGCAGGTCGAATTGTAAATACATATACAATACATAAACAACAGTGATGAAGATTGAAGAATCAGCAAATATCCCAAAATACAAATATTTCTATCATGTTGGCTGAGTATAATTAGTAATACACCACAGAAAGGAACGATGTAGAAAAATAAAGAAAAATAATAGCTTCAATTAGTGACTTATAGTCAAACCAATATAACTTTTAAAATATTATAAGAATTAATTTCATAGTCATCTTGGAGTACTATCATCCTTAGCTATCGTCAATCTTACGTTCTAGGAACCATAACCTTGTTACGCACATTGCTGGAAAAAATGTGTGATGATACTTGAGAATACCTATGAGTACATGAGATACTGATATAAGGTGAAGACAAATGGCATATCTTGTATAGATTGTGAGTGTCTCCTTTCAAAGTACAAATATCTTTAAACTTACAAATAAAGGGATCGGGATCATATTAACCAAGATACATAATAATATAAGAGTGCAAGCATATATGTATTTAAGATATGGGATGTGAATATCGAGAGAGTTCCCTTCTACTTATTTGTTTTATCTACTACTTCCACCCACCAGTGCAAGTGCATTATTACTTCCTGTCTTTCCTTCCAAATTATGCAAAGGAATTCAAACTGTAGAAATTGCATTGCCAGACTCGATGTCGTAGAATCAAACTAATAAAATGAATGGTTGCTACGCAAGATCAGCTTATAAGATAGCCGGAATAGAAAGGAAACGCGAGGAGTGTCATTCGATCCCGCTTTGTTTTCACTGACTGAGAATTTCATAATAATAAAGACGAGGCACGCACATTGCATATCCTTCCTTAAACAAACAGTATAATCCATGCTGTGTTTTCTTCCGGGTCCTGAAATAAATTAGAGACGTTTATGATTCCTAACTACCACCCTTTACTCTATGTAGGCACACAGACGTAGTAGTAATAGATATTAAAAGCAATAGATTATTGGATATATGATGCTTTCTCCATGAAGATTTCTGATAAAATTGGTCTGTATTATGGTTTATGCCAGTTTATGGCTAACATACATACGTGAGTTATAATTATGAAGCATGCTTTGATGTGATCATATAAATAATTAATACCTTTTTTAGTTTCTCTTTTTACGTAGTATCTGTTTTTAATGAGACGACGATATGTTATTATAATGTATATAGTAGCTACTTTCGACTGAACATTTCAATAACTACATACTTAGATACACATAACATGTACTACTATACAGTTTGTAAATGCAATGCAGTAAATGCAAAATCATCACATTCTCTAATCCGATGAAAGTATTATAGAATAAATGTAAATTCACGGCTCTGAACATATATTTGAAGATGGCATGGCATGTCCCCTTTTCTCCATCATCAACGTTTTTTCAAAGTGAAAGAATGCTCTCATGGTATTTTGAAAATACTAGAAACTTTCGGATAATAGTATAAATCCCATCACAATTATTTATCTGACCTTTTGTGATCCCGGCTCATCATGCGACAAAGTTAGAAACAAAAACGGCACATGATCGTTTTAGTATTTTGCAGGTTCTTTCTAATGCACTCGAGCTAGAACATTTTGACGATTTTACCACAATGCTGATAGTGGGAAGTGGTATGTACGATGGTTTAACTCACGTATAATGTTACTTCTTTTTCTTTCGTTTGGTTACGTTATGACATGACAAACCAGTAAGTTTGACAGAAAAGGGTCAATGAACGTTTAAAAATAGAGGCTGATTAAATAAGCCTCCGTCATATTAATAGTAATAATACTAACAATTAAAGAGAGTTGCTTTAACAAAAATAAGTACATACATAAGTACAAACAGTAAAGTTATGCAAACGTATGCAGATATCTATCTAGTTTAATTCAAACTAACGTTCACTCACACATGCTAAAAATACAAAGCCCTTCATTATATTGTGAGCTTGGGATTTGGGACTGCAGTGCAACATATCGCAATCGCATAATAGCAACGATGATGATGTTAAAACTCCAAACTAATTCCAGTGACGCGTTGCTGGCTAATTTCGCAGTTGAGGGGATAATAGGCAACAACATTCACAGATCGCTGCATAAAACGCTATAACATTGTATTATCTCTTCTTTCTCACACAAACACAAAGCAAGATCAGAGTAGTCAGCCTCGACCAGCAGGAGAACAAGTGCAGGGACGATGGGCGATATTGTGGAAGGTAGTGTTTTGTTGGGTGTGTTGTGCGTACTAAAAGGATATATTTAGCCAAGTAGATTCCAGTTACTAAAATATCCTATTCTAGTACACTTCATACTACTAATCTATAGTATACAAGCCAAGCCTCCAGCAAACTCTTACAAACAGAGCGTCAAGAGAGCACACAAACGTTCCCACTTTTCATTTTCTTTCAGGGATTATACTAGAGATGCATTTACTACTGATAATTTTTTCCAGAGTAAGCTTTACCACTTTCACTTTTGCATACTTTGTGACGGTGTTAAATGTTTTACAAAAAGTAACTCTTCCTTGTTTTTCTCTGTGTGTATTTCTGTTTTAACAAAAACTTTTTCCTCATTTTAGCGATTTTCTTGTTTCCCACAAAAACTAATTCCCAGACTTTTTGCAATCTAATCATTGTCACTGCTTCATCCTGCTTTCTGCGTCTTCGCGCGGTGTTATCTTTTCTACACCATAACTTTCTCCCAAATATGATAGTGTTTTCTGCTTATGATTGTACTTTTTATTCTTTAACATTGACCAACACTCAGCTATAAACAGAGTAAGGGACCAAGAATCAACCATTTTGTTCTGAAGTAAACAAAACACAGTTAAACGAAACCAATATACTTAATTTATATACTGGAAGTAGAACAAACATCTAAACCACAGTCGCCACCCCAAAACACACAAATTCACCATAAAAGTAGTCTTAGAAGCATCTCTTTAGATAAAATACATATTATATTGAACTCCGACAATATAAAAGCAATACAAATATTCCATACATATATCCTCCAGTAAACTTGCAATACATGGAGACAACTCAGCGAATCGGTAGAAAATGAAAGAAGTAGGAACGAAAAACCCGCAAATGAACCAAAAACATCATGAAGTAAATAAGAAACATTGCTTTGTTTTTGCTTTCCATCCAATGTTCATCGAAAAATTCAAAGGGAAAAAATGGTTTAATGGTTGTCTACACTTTTCCCATTCATACTTTAAGAAAAACCTCTTCATAAATAAAAACCAGATAAAGACACCAACGGGATTGGAGCAACGTACAAAAATGGAATCTACAAGTTAAAAAAGGGTACAATTCCTTTTGTTATTGTAAGCAACAAATATTTAATAATGCTGAACAAGAATATCAGCGAAGACACCTCTTCATTTCATTCATTGTTAAATATATAGAGCACGGCAAATGAAGACTGACTGCTTGCAAACATTGCCCACTTGCCATATGTGGTCTGTGTTGCTTGGTTAGGTATGAATGAACTTATGTAAGCTATTTGCACACAAAACAGTGGAAAAAATAAATCAAAATTCAACACAGCCTTTCCACTGGCCTATTTGCGAACAAACATGATCATTTTCATCGTCACGAAGAGAGTTGAGTACAAATCGCTTGAGAGACATAGACGCGGGTACAAACACCAGATAGAAAAAAGTTGTGAGAATGTTGTTGTTTCTCCTATACTACTAGCATATCATTTTCCAAACGGAGGATATTAACTTTTTCGTAGCTATCCCATTCATCTCTGTAATACACTCTCTCCAAATAAGTAGGTATAATAATATATCGTATATAAATATTTTTTGTTTCTACAAGGCTGTTATTCTCATCGTCATCAACACCATCTTTAAAAGTGACCGTGCAAAAGCCTAGTTGTAGTAACTAGCACGTACTTGAAGTGGCACTGAGGAATCACATAAAATATCAAATGATAGCACCACACACCCGTAAAAAGCGGCGCGGATGAGCGTGTAGTATGCATGGTCAGAGAGACGTCGTAAGATTACTACACTATTGGCTCTCTATAGTAGCATGGGGGTTCACTTTATCAAGTACATCAATGTTCCTAAGTAAGTGGTCAACAGAAATGATATGTGCTATATCATCGAAAAACTATATGTTCGAAAAACGCAAGTGGTGAAAGTATGAGTTTTTTCGTACAAATATCTATAGCATACAGATAAGAATGAATCACACTGTTGCAAATCTGGAATGGAATACTGGACTTTAATAACATCAAACCTATTGCGTCTTTTTGCTTGTTAACTTGATCTCATTCCTCTTCAATGAGCGGATGGAGATAGAATTTGATATGATGCAGCAGCAGCGGTGGTACCTCATGTAGAGAATCCATAAGCGAAAGAGGTTCTTATAATGACCTCAGCAGCTCATTCCCGGCAAACAATACGATTGTATAGCTACACGTTTCCCGCCCGTGTTTGTACAGTGATGGGAGCAACGTAGTGCGGAACCAATATATTATATTTACAGTGGTTTTGGCAAAAGTGCTAGATCTATACTTACTGCTACTATTGATGTTCCTGGTAAGCTATAGAGTAGGAGTAATCATATCGGAAGGAAGCGTTTGAAGCTTTTGCGGCTTTAGCTTTTCTGCCTTCGCTTTCTTGTGTAGCTAATAAGCTATTGTCTATGGATGAGATGAAAGTGAGAGAGACTAAAAGAAAGCAAAATCTCAACGTAGTTAGTAAGTATACAGGCACAGACGCTAACATCAGAACAAGAGTATTCTATTAGTATCAATATCGAAGTAAAGCATGAAAGAAAAAATACGTGAAGAGATGTGATGTGATCTGAATCTCGTACTGCGGTGATTGTGCTACTAAGGCTGCTAGAGAGAATCACTTTTTATGCCATGATGGTGTATAAACTAAATTCTACGACTACTACTTTCACTGTTAAAAGTTTGTCTAGTTGGTTGAGCATCACCAACGGGTCTACCAAAAGACATGGTTGGAAATCTGAAATCGTCATCGCTGAGTTTGTAGAACTGAAGACTGTTTGGCTGGATACCTACCATACGGGCAGCATATTAAAGTATAATGTTGTAGTAGTAATGTACGTGAAACGGTACAATGTATCTATACAATCCAGTTATAGTTCAGCTCTGCCTGCTTTCTTTCTTCTCATACTTAGACTCTTACGTTTACCTTTTGTCTTTCACTTCTTCCGCTTCCACTGTGCACATAATAGGTTATCTGAAATTTAACGTGACCTAACTACGGTAATAATGTTTTGACGAAACATAACATTCGGCTGTCTCTACGCATTGTTTCCAGACTATGCAATGTGTCCTGAATGTATCCTGGGCAGATATTTTTAATACGCTGTGACCAATGTATAGAGAAGGTGGGAGAAGTAGACAGGCAAGCAGACAAGAAAATTTGAAATCATAAAGTATACATTCTTTCGTGTGCATTCTGGAAGCAAGTTGATGCCATCACTTAAAGCTTTTTGATGACCTGCATACAATATTCCCTACTCCTGATTCTGTAAATTACTTGAGTACATATATACCGTACACTTCAACATTGTGTGATAACAAACTGTCTACTCAACATCCTTAATTTACTCACGCAACCAGGAAAGTTTCAGATCATAATTGTACGTTTTATCAAGAGTATCGTTGATAATTGATTCAGTTCAGGTATTTGTATTGGTTCACGCAAACGAAATACGAGTGTCGATTTTTCGGTTAGCTGCCTCTGAACGTTTGAGTACACACTTGTCATGATGGTACAGCGAATTTTCTTTTGAATAGGAGCTTCCTTGCCTTATTAGTAGACCCGAATGAGGGGGAGAGATATTCAAGGGTAAATGGAAAATATACAACATATTTATTCTGTCTTCCTCACCGAGTGAGTACTCGATACACATACTCCTTATGAGATGACAGCCACTTATGTAAGATTGCATCAATAAAACAAATTTCGAAGAACAATGTAAAACGCATAAACTTTTGTTCAAGATAAAACGTCTGCGTGACTTGCACAAGCAGTCTGATTTTGGTAGATTCCTAAATTATTCTTTTCTTGTAGGCGTAGGGCGTAGGCAACATATCGAGAATTTTCAAGGTATGGCTACGGCATATACATTTCCCACGCTTCAAACAATGTTTGTTTCATTAGTAAAGAGATAGCTCTTTGATAAAATTCAACAAAATTAATTAAAATATATTTGGCACTTGGCACATACACAACTACAACACAACATACGTCTATAGAGCCACCGCATGTAAAACAATAAATCTGAAATATAATTAACTCGGTTCGCTTCCAGTTTTGATGATTAAAGTATTAATTACTGATATGATGAGGATAAAACAAAAGACTTTAGAAAGGTATCAGTTGTTAGAGACGAGAGCGCAATTTAATTATCATATCATGAGTGTATTCTGTATATGCACAGTTGATTCTTTTAATCTGGAAGTAATTGGAGCATGTTTCAGTAGTAATGCTTTAATCTCTAGTAGAGACTCAAGGCATAATACAAACCCTGAACCTGGAGACAGGGACGCACCGAATTTGCTATGTATATCAGTAACCTATGCCAGCTCCTTATATTTAAAAAAAAAGTTGCGGGTGGATGAATAAATAGAATACCTATGCTGGTTATGTGCTGTTGTCTGGTTTATCAGTATCAGTATTCTTACACACACCCACACCATTTGCCTGGTTGATGCAAAAGGTATATTTATATCCAAAGATTAAGTTGATGGTCGGTGTTATTATGTATGCTTTGCTTACCTTCCAGTCGCAAAGTGGAAATCCTCGTTTCTAAATGACGAAGTACGGTTGCTGGCACTGTCTCGATGAAATTATGGCTCAGATCAAGAACACTGAGTCTGGCCAAAGGAGCAAACAAATCCGCAGGGAGTCCACTCAACCAGTTGCCACGAAGTCTGAGAGAAACAAGTGAGACAAGATTTGCAAACACCTCTGGCATCAGTCGATTTAATAGATTGTTTGAGAGATCCAGATCCTTGCAAAATAATCAGTTCAACGAATGGTGCTGTATTTTGCTAGCGGTTATCAACACCAAAAATATCACATACATAAAGGTTTTCTTATATTTGACGTGGGAGGTAAATCAAATTTGAACGAGAGTCTTGTTGAATACAAAAGGATAAGGAAAATTATTAAGTTATATAGCACTGCATCAAAGACAACGCTGTAGATAGAAAAATAATCGGAAGACTATATATCTCTTTCCCAATTCCAATTCTGGTTATAAAAGTACAAAGCACAAACACAAAGCATTAATGTAATAAAGTAACATTATATTAGAAGCAAACCGACATGATGAATACGATGTTTACACTGCAAGAAAGTAGAAATAGACGTACACAAGCCAGGCATATCAAGTGGTTTGGCATACCAGTAATGCTGAACGAAGTGTTAATTAGTGTCATTAGTAATTAGATAACAAATAATCTAATACTAATGTCTCAAAGGTTTCTTAAAGTATGCCTTATTGTAAAGTTAAAGCAGAAATGCAAGTTGCATACATCCTAGTCGACGAAATCAACTAAATGATGTGATTTCAAATACAAAGGAAAGTAGATACGACAGTTTTTACAGGTAGATAACTCACTTATAATAATAATGAAGTAAATTGAAAAGCGAAGCACTTTATTAGATAAATGATAAGAATATTATAGATAGATTCCTCAGTCGCTCAGTAAACATAAAGACCCTTTCTTACATTTCGCTCTGTGAAATTCTATAAGATCACCATTTTCTTCGTCGAGTATTCTGTTCCTTTCGTTTCGGTGACATGACTAGGTATATTTATCTTGCTCATCACATCGCCCTACGGTTACTTTAGTTGACACAAGAATAGAGAAAATGAAAAGGGATATAGAATATTGACCCAGCTCCAAACGACGACAGAAAGAGAAGGGAAAACTAAAAACTAATAAATCTCTTCTTTCTCCTACATTGACGGATATACTCAAGAAAAGTGGGTGCAGCGTGTACCTATGTGGCTTGCCCAAAAGACAAAGGAAGATACAAAACCATCTTAGACTCCATACATCTTATTCCATCCGTATATTTTTTCTACCCAAATATAAACATACATAGATATATAACATCTTGTGATGTGCTTTATTTTACGAGTGATGATGTTTCGTTTTTGGATTCTGTTATCCCTATACTCCCTATTCACCCTTTCTTTCTCACAATTGTATAACAGAGCGTATTTTTGAATGTTGAATCGAATTTTTTATGTAATATTACATGACATGAGAGTTCTGTATATAAGATCGTTCCAACATATAGAATTGTATTTAATACATATGTTGTGTCTGTTCGTTTTCGTTCCCACTGTTCAGCTCGATGCTTTCTCAATATTCGTATGGCATATTGCATCATAGGAAGGGGAAAATGTGACCAGGTTCATTCATGTAGCAAATCAATATACATACATAGGTGGTATGTAGCAATGTAGCAAAAATATTATTATCGTTTTGAGAAGAGAGTGTCTACTAAAACGATAAAAAAAATTCCCGGAGCTGGATGGCTATAACTACTCTTCTCATCTCATATAAAAGAAAAATAATGTTACATCATATAACGTTATATTTAATAGAAAAACATAATATGTCTATAATATACTCAGAGAATACACCTTCAGACAGATCATCTCACGTGTACGTATGTATGTTTATAACATAAGACCCCACGGGTCTATTCTATAACTGTTCATTTACTTTTTTGCAGGGATACAAAGGGAAAAGCAGGAACAAAAAAGCGAGACTGGGGAAAGCAACAGAAGTACCAGCTGTCTCACATTCCAAATCATCCATGGGCACTACAGGGAGAGGCTACACTTGGGCTACACGTTACTCTGGTGAAAGAAGCCTTCAGAATTGCATATACGTAAAAAGCCCTACGTTAAGAAGCACGACATAATGATAGAACTGTGCGGCTATTATTGCCAATAGTAGTTACCACCAGTCACCAATGCTATTTTCCTGCTTTACATTTCGGTATGTACAGTCGAGTCCCTTGTACCAATTCCATAAAATTATCATCCATCCGGCAATTGAACATTCTCCCAATTTCCCAACACCAAAAATTATTCCTCAAGCTATACCATCAAAAGTTGGCTAAGTGTGTATACACAATCATTTCCTACGAATTATTTTGGTGGCACACTACTACCTCGCCTATATAGTAACTCTCAACTACATACATTATGCATACACTATAATGGATCATGGCACATTACACGCTTTTAAGATGGAATATATATACATCTACCTATTCCTATCCCCGTCCCTTTCACCAGCTCTCCCAGTAGATATTTAGTGTACTAGATAAAGTAAAGTAATGGGGAAAATAAAGGAAAATATATGCACATACTTTTATGGGAACCTTTTACACGAAAAGCAAAAGCAATTGATGCATTTTCATCCGGTAAATGCCAACTCCCACTTATGTTACATTTCTTCTCCTCTTCACCAAGAAGCTATATGGATGGAATAAAAAACACCGAAAGGCAGACAGACAGAAAAGGAATAAGGCTCAGAACAACCGGATACAATTTTCAAAGGAAGGTGGCGGCGGCGGCCGTCGTGAAAGTATTGAGAGCAATATTAGCTGTATTAGAGAAGAGAACTGTTTGAAATATGTACTGTAAAGCGAAAGGGAATAACCGAAAGCATCTGTGCTTTTGATAAACATACACAAGCAACTCGAAAGTGGCTGATATTGGAAAAAATTGGGAAAAAAATATCAGTGAATATAAAGAATTGAAGCGATATAGATTGCAAGGAAAGAGATTGAATCCTCGTTCACTCTGTATGAAAAAAGGGAAGGAGAAAGGCCAGTGAGCAGGAGCATGAAAGAGGCAGGAATGGCTGGAATAGGAATGGGGAAAGTGAAGCAACAGCAGCAGTAGGCAAGTGGCCAACGTTGCAAAAAAAAGAGAAAAGCGTGGCTTGGGAAAGGGAGCAGAAAAAAAGGCGAAAGGACGACATGTATGTGAAAATGTAGAGGATTTTAGTATTTTTATAACTGCATAGATTTCATTATAGCAAAAACATTTTTATTTCTAGATGATACATCTCAACTCAACTCAAGTGGTAAGGTCGATAACATTATGGAGTGGAGATAGGTAGGTAGGGTAGGTATCAGTAGTACGGAGTACATACAAGCAGCTAGGGAAAGTACACTGTGAACAGTGAACTGAAACTGATGTACTGATATACACCTGAGTAAATCATATAAGTAAAATGCACACGGTACATACGGAATGACAGTGAAAAGGTAAAACCAACCTGCAAGCCTCCAAGATGTGGGTGAAAGGAAGAGAGGGTCTTGATTCGATTGTGTGAAAGGTTGAGAGACTTGAGCTGAACTAATCCAGTGAAAGAGTCGTGCTTAACATCTTCAATATCATTCTCACTCAAATCAAGAAGGTTGAGATGAGACAAACTGGCGAACGCATTGGGTGGCAGGATGCTGATAGGATTCCTCTTCACGACAAGTCGATGAAGTTTAGGATAAATTTTGAACTGTTCACTCGTGAGAAAGCTCACATTCGTGTCACTGAGGTAGAGGTCCATCACAGAAAAGTTTTTGCTCGGATGATTCTGAAATTATTTTAATAATTAGTTGCTAGTATGAAACAAATAAGGCGTTAACATGAATGGTTATGCAATGTACATAACCGGACAGATTGATTTGATTTTGGAGAATGTATGGAAAGTATACATTACACGACGGAAATACATGTGAGTAGACAGGTTAATTTATTACCTCTGTATAAAAATTAATCAACGGATTGCCGCTCATATTGAGTAAGAATGGGGTTGTGATGAACCTCTCGGAGAAAGCGAATGGGACCTTTTGCATGGCATTCCCCCCAAAATTGAGCTGTGTCAAAGATACATTCTTGACAAAGTCTGATGATATTTTTGAAATATTGTTTTCACCAAAGTCGGCGACTTCGAGTAGTGGCATGGACTTTGCTAGTGATAGTCCCGATACTTTCCCCAGTTCATTGTCAGCCATATCAAACTGTTTGAGTCTTGGTAAGGAAATGCGATTTAAGTCCAACGTACTGATACGGTTCCCAGACAATGTTAATACTTCCAGAGTTGTAGCATTCAAGAGAGCCTTGTAAGGAAAGCTGGGGATCCGATTATATCGAAGATGGAGTTCCCTAAGGGCTAAGTGCGATTTGATGGATGAGGAACTGCTTGTGACGCTGGTGGTGCTAGCACCAACACCACCACTTGCCCGATTACTAATGCTTGTCATTGGTTCCCCTCCAGCATGATGATTGACAATGTTGGCATTCGGATTGAACACAAAGTCTGGGATATGAGTGAGGGAATTGTCACTGAGTCGTATCACAGCGAGATTTGGATTTCTCAGGAAAATGTTGGTAGGAAGGGCGGTGATGCGAGATGTTTCTGCAGCTAGAAAGCTGAGCATAGGAAACCCAAATAATGTTGCCTCGTCAAGGTCTGTCAAGTTGTTCCCAGAGATTTGTAACACTTCCAGTCTTCCCATTTCAATCTGTCGAAGCGAACTAGCTGTTAAATGATTTTGACGAAGGTCTAATTCCTTCAGTGCAATCTGGATGCTTCCTCCGACAATTCCAGGAATAAGTATTCCACCGTGGAGCATCATTGATGCATACCCACCTCCTCCAGGAGAAGATACTGAGGATGAGCCACTTCCGATGCCAGCCCCACTATTACTTGTGCTACCACCACTGCTGCTCCCAGCAATTCCCCCATACTTTTCCCCGCTATTACCCACATTTCCATAACCATAACTGTTGGGACCACTCAATACATGAAACTCGACCAAGGAATTACAGCATATTTTCAGAATTTCCAATCCACTCACATGGAAGGTGGTGGTGTAGTCAACTGTCCGTAGTCGATTGTATGAGAGATCTAGAGTACATACACATTAAAATTTAAATGCGTTAGCAAGGTTGTAGGTTGATACAAAAGGCTGCACGGAAGGACTATATTACTATATACTATGCAAGTACTTTTCTACTTTGGAGCATCACAAATGTTCATTCAATAATAAAATGAATATATGCATACAGTTGGTGTAAACTTACCTAGAATGCGTAAACTTCTCAAGTTTGCAAAACTACCTTCTTCCAACTGAGTGATTTGGTTATGTGACAAATTTATCTCTTCAATAAATGCCAACCCAGAGAATACTGCGCGAGCCAGCTCAGTTATGATGTTGTAGCTCAGATCAATATACTGGAGGGCTTTTGTATGAGAGCTGAAGCATTCCTCATGGATCCAAGTGATATTATTTCGTTGCAAGTACAACCGTTCTAACGCTCTGAGGCCGATGAACATTTGAGGCGTCAATTTTGTGAGCCGATTACTTCCAAGGAATAGAATGTTCAATGTAGTTTGATTGGAAAATGCATTATCAATCGTCTTGATTAGATTGTGTCCCAAAGATAAGGAAGAAAGCTCAGTCCCCGGTAACATTTCCATTGTCACTCTCTCGATGTTATTTCGCGATAAGCTAACATGGCGAATCCGTTTGAGCGTGTTGAGTCCACGGATTCTTGATAATTTATTATTTTCCAAATGAACCTCTTGTAGATATTCCAGCCCGTCCACAACGCCAGGCTCAAGGGTAACGATCCTATTGTTTTGCAGGCGGAGTTCTCGGAGCCCCTTACAGTTCTGAAAACTGCCAGGAACTACCTTCGTCAAGAGGTTCCCATCCAAACTGAGTGATGTGAGTGCCTCATTATTTAGAAACAAGTCTTGCGGCAAGTTTGTCAGAAAATTGTCACTGAGTCTCACCTCCGTCAGATTTCTTAGAGGGGAGAAAACTCCCGAGTCGACTAAGCGTAGAGCGTTCCCTTGTAAATAGATTATACCGATTTTAACGGAGTTGAGAAATGTCGGACCTGTCAGCTCCAGAATATTATTTCCGTTGAGAAACAACTCTCTCAACTCTGGCAGATTGTTAAACAAGCCTTCGCTCACCAAGTGGAGATGGTTGTTGCTCAAGTCAATGGAGGTGAGGCGGCTGTTGTACCGGAAAGTTGCTGAGGGAAGGTGGATGATTTTATTATGACTGAGATCGATTGATTCTAGCTCTGTGAGTGAGGAAAATGCTTCTTCATCTACCATTTCTATCGAGTTCAAGTGAATTGACAGCGTTCGCAAGTTGCCCATTGCCGCAAATGTGTCCCTGTCCAATTTTCGGAGATAGTTGGAATTCAGATTTAAGTACTTGAGCATTGGCCACTCCAAATTTGTATTACTGTTATGGTTATTATTATTATAACTGCTGCTGCTGCCAAAGCTGGCACCACCACCAACACCCGTGCCACTTGAGGGGTACAAAAGGGAAGAGGAGCTTCCTAAAGAAGAACCAGAGGAGGCTGGTGATGATGACGACGACGACGACGTTCCATATCTAATCACTCCAAAAGAACCTCCCGATGATGATGACGGGGATTGGGAGGAAGCCAAAGCGGCCGGACTGGCAGCAGAAAACGATGAGGATAATGATGAGGTAGCTGCTGTTCTAGCTCGCGATGCACTGCTTAACGGTGATAATAATAATGATGCAGATGAGGATGCTGATGAAAGCACATTCAGCTCACTGATTTCGTTCCATGCCAAATTCAGGGAACCCAATAGTCTCAGTCGACGAAGTGGAGAATATGGAAATGTCTTGAGTTTGTTCTCTGACAAGTCAATTTCCATCAAAGTTTCCTCCAAACCCCAAAATGCATGCTCTGATATATTCTCAAGAAGGTTTCCTTTCAGATTCACCTGAAAATATTATTAATAAAATATTGTATGCATATTATAAACATTTTCATAATATGGGAATGTGGGCCTGAAAGAGAAAGGATACTCAATCACTAAACGCAGTCAACAACAGTCTATGGAAATCAACATTATCATCCAGTTATATCTCAATGTGTATTATATAACAGCACGAAATTTCGGAACTAAGAGATAATAAACTAATTATGAATACAGCTTTATGGATGGATCAGTACGTATAAGGAAATAAAAATGGAATAATCCCATTCCTTTGCAATTTTGTCAGAGGAAGGATATATATTTATATCTACACTAGACAAACCCATTCGTATTGCATAATACATTAAAGACTGCATTGTTCTTAGTCATTTATATTGTCAATTGAATGGTGTGAGAAAGAGAAAATAGCTTTCTTAAAACTTATACAAAGTCTATATAGACCGTCAGTTGGATAAACATTACGGATTTTAGGAATTATACTAATGGTAGTACTTACCTTCTGTAAAAGTATATTATGAAAACTATAAGATCCAAGCTCCTGAATTTGGTTCCCTTCAAAATCCAATACTTTCAGCCTTCTCAGTGTGGAAAGTGTGGATTGAGGAATGAATTTGAGCCGACCGGAAACAATTGCCAAGCTCTCTAAGCTTTTTGACAGTCCTCTTAGACTTCCCTCTGATAAGTCCTCAAGGGAAGAATGCGATAACTAATATGTCAAAAATAAGTACAAATTCATACATTATTGAATCCATTGCTTTCACATGAAACAAATAATACATTCTAAATATCTCTTCGCTATTTTGGAAAATGTGTTTTAATAATAGAAATACATATTCTTCAACTTATTCTATGTATTTTGAAAAGCTCGTAGTGAATATAAACCGTGTTTGCTACCACAGCTAACAGTTTTATCCACTCTCATAACACGGAATTTACATAACATGCATAATAATATTGGGTAAATACATGGTTATTCTCTTGACCAAGAGTATTTGTTAATATCTTTCAAATTCTTGCTTCATTGCCACATTGAATTATTCACTGTCTCAGTGAAAGTATATTTGCCCCCCCAAACATCAACCCTACAAACGGAAACGATGTTTATTATCTGCATGTAATTTCATAATTTTCGGTTCTGTGCAAAATTATAGGTTATATAGGTATGTAATATCTATTGAAATTTTATATGTGCAAACTCATAATCATGCGTACTGTAAAACGTGAAAGTTGAACTCTGATTCGGCTGGTGTGCCACTTCTCTCATCTCGATCCGCTTCTATTTTATCGTTTACTCTACAAAAACTCGGAATGCCCTTTTTTGGAAGAGTAAACGAGAAACAGAGTGAGGGAGAGACAACAAATCTTGGATAATGAAGGAATCTGTCTCCTACCCGCCAAGTGCCAACGAGCTTAATGGACCAATTTAGATTAAAAGCAACTTTCTCTCAATTCACTGAATCCACATCATAGAAGGTTATATTTTATGTGGGTGAATAACTGTGTATCCCTATTCCTCTCTTTTTGTACCCTTTAACCGTACAACTGGCGAAGACAAAGATACCCGTGCATTACAAAAAACCAATGGCAAAACATATCATTGCCATCATGATCACCACAATTCTCATCACTATCATCCTACAAACGCGCTTATATAAGTTATAAGCAATAAAACATTGCTATTGTTAGAGCAATAGAAAGGAGCGGCCTACAGCTATCATTCTCTATATCGCTTTAAGAGAAGTAAAAATGGATGTGTGAGTGTAATAAAGTTTGGAAAATGCAATCTAAAATCTAAATCCGGTAATATTGCCAAAAACCTGATCTGGTTTTCTCTCTTTGCATACTACGTTCCACAGTGGAACGTGTTTCAGTATTCCAACTGTTGTAAGGCAAGTCAATACTGATAGTGATAATGAAACATAAAAGTCTATACTGTACATTGTGTGTATAAGTCAGTGAACTTTACCCAAGAGACAAAGTTCTACATATTCAAAAGGTAGTAGCAAAAATGAAAAGACAATGCCGTTAAAATGAATATCTTCCTATTGCAATGAAGCCACTTGCCTCACAAATGTGTTTTGTTTTTGTGTGCATATAATATATTTTCATTAAGTTAGTGTATAGCATAGATTTATTTATGACCTTCAAAAAGTATCCCTTGATTCAACTTTTTATATGCATCCCTATTAAAAATATACACACATGTAAAATTAATCACATTTACAGTCTCTACACAACTATGATCACACTAGCACCTTCCAAAGTAAAGTAAAACTTTTCGGTGCTGTCGGCTGTCTGGTGAACATGCCCACTTGATGTACATACCCATCAACTTGTGTATATGAATGAGCCAGATTTACATTGACTACTGGAATTTTTCCGACACTCGCTGTC
>JAHZMV010004873.1:0-18002 GCA_027743765.1 Coecobrya sp. COE2 | reverse complement strand
CTTTTAGCATGGATGTAAGGGTAGTCGTGTCCTTTGATTTTTTACCTATATAACGGCAAAACCATAAACAAATTAATATTTTCGATTCGATGTTGCATTCAATTATTAATGCCTATGGCTGTCTATGTGCCTTCACCCTGATGGTCAGAAAAATCAAACCGTTGTTGTGAACATTGCAGTAAGGTTGAAGTTATAAGATTTATGAAGCTTCTATTGCGTGACTGACTTTTTAAGTTATTCATGATGTGTTTTCAATTAAAGTTTTCGTTGAGTGAGTATAATAGCTTACATAACAAACTGCAAACAGTTTTTATTGTTGAAAAATGAAGGAGATGGGCTGTAAATAGGCTCTTTACGGATTCATTGAGTATCTGTTTTTAGAATTTAACTTTCTTTAAACAAAAGATTTTACTGATGTACTGTTTCGATCAAGTTTGGATATATATGTATGTTTTACAGTTATGCGAGTAAAGACAAATTTCATTCATTAGACATGTTTTATATTTGGTACGAAAACGATTTATTTATCTTTTATTATATTTTCTCTTATGACTATAATAACAAAATGTAGAACCTTGAACACGTGACAGTGTTAATAAAATATAAAATACAAAAATGAACATATAGCATCATGTTTGCTAAAGCTGTTTTAACAAAGTTTTAAAAATCTAGTAAGGTGATGAATATGAGGATGAGGGCGAGTAAGAGGGAGCTGAAGGCGCTGAGTATGACGAAGGAGCAGAATACGTGGAAGGAGATGAGTAGGACATTTGGGGAGAATAGGAAGCTGGAGCAGAGTAAGAGGAGGATGGCGCAGAATAAGATGATGACGGAGCCGAGTAGGGGGATGGTGCGACGTAAGAGGAGGTTGCTGGGCCGGCATAAGTTGCTGCCGCATTATAGGAGGAGGAAGGGGGAGAATAGGAAGATGAAGGAGCTGAGTATGATGAGGTGGCAGGGGAGTAAGATGGTGACGATGGAGCTGAGTAGGATGACGATTGGGGAGAGTACGAGGATGATGGAGCCGAGTAGGATGATTGTTGAGGAGAGTAGGAGGATGGGGTAGAGTAAGATGGTGAAGGAGAATAGGTGTTTGGAGGGTTGTATGCTGGACGAGGTGCTGGTGCATAACGGGGTCCTTCAACGGGCGCTGGAATCAAAGGGTTGTAGTATGCTCCAAGCTGGAATGCGAAAGGTCCAACCATGGAGGGTGATTGGGGTTGAGCAGCAGGAGCTGGCCATCCCCATCCATGCATTGGGGGAGGTGGGGGAGCTTCTTCTTCCTCTTTCCACCATCTTTTCTGCATCTTTGTTTCCTCATCTACTGTATCCATTCGATCCTCTGCCTCAGGCGTTTCCTTTTCAGAAGATTCCTTCATCACTGCTTTAAGTACTTCAGAAATGGGAATTGGTATGGCACCTGTCGCTACCACTTGCGGTGGTATAGATTGGATTATTACTTTTTGTTCTGAGGATGCATCTTCATCTGTAGGGATGGCTGACGAGAGAGCCACTATGGCCAATACCTAAAATAATATAACATAGAATCGAATAATTTTATATTTACAATATTTACAGCAATAAACTTTTTCACTAGAATTTGACAATAATTTTCAGAAATTTCACAATGCAAACTTACACAGATTGAAACACGCTTCATGATGCTGCTGATCTACACTCAAACGGAATGGTTCTTCGGAAATGGTGAATAAAATTTACGGAGCTACTTTGTTGATTCAAGTTGAATGAAATCGAAATTGTGAATGGATGCCTTCCTGGAGAATTCCTTTGGTTTATATACTAAATATACTCTTAGTCCACTGTACCATCATTTTAAAAAGAACAGTTTCATACATCCTGAAAAAGACTCCTGCAATAATACTCGCATTACTCAACTTCCTATCGTCGAGACTTGTATGCATACGCGTAACCTTCTATGAATTCAAGGGTTTCCCTAAAAACCCTTTTAAACCGATGTCATTGTCAATAAACAGACCAACAGTGGAAACTAGGACAAGGTCAGTTAATTTTGGGGATACTTCACACCCGGATAAGGCAGCTCTCTGGAACGATATTCTAGTAAAAACTGATCTAAAATTCATTACTGTCAACTGTATTGAATATGTTTGCATAAACACAGGAATAGGTTTGCCTTGCATTTATATAAATGGAATGTCTTGTGGAATCGTTTGTGGTGGGTCGACCGGCCAGTTCATATACATGCCCTCTCACTTTCATGCCTCTGATGTGATAATGATGCAAGATTTTTCTTTCGAGTTTACTAAGCACATCATAATAACAATGAACCCTTTTTATTTAAGAAGCTAAACCTTTTCCCGAATACACTATACAGACCTACATGCATTCGTATGCCTTGTACTTTACCGCATTTTAGGATTCTGCTACTCACAGAGAAAATGAACAATGAAATGCATAAAATGAATGTCAAAGATATACTTTATCACGTTTACTGTAAAGACGTTCATTATACCGCGTCAGTTTTATTTCATGAACATTTCACTTAACACGATGCAGAAATACAAAAATTCTCTTGAATTAAAATCCATTCGTGTATAAGGTTGAAGGTAGTCCCCCAAAAAATGTATAATACGTACATCAACACTTTTACCACCTTCTAGAAACATATTTAATCATTACCCGTTCATCAACTTAACACAAGTCCTGAAATCTATCACAAAAAAATAAAACACTGACTGACGATAGATTATATATTGAGAGATAAAAGTCATAAACATTTTTATTCCTTTCTGTTACAAAATCTAATTTCTCTAACAAAAATCGGGAAGTACAAAAAAGATTTACTTAAAAAGATGCTGTGTATGTAATTACGATAAAAAGCAACATACATAATTATAATAACAATCTTCTCTAAAACGCTGTAATGTAATCTAAAATAAATTATTAAAATATTATGATAATTAAAGCGCGATGCTTATACTTTATAGACGCTAACAGAAGAGGCATTTCAAATTCTCTAAGCAAAAAAAAATTGTTTCATAATATTTTGTTGTAAATGCAAAAAAATCATTTTGTTGAACTCGTGGTATGTATTACGCGTAAAATACTTTATATCCGACGATAGTAGTAACGCATAATACATTTAAAAAGTTATGTTATTCCAAAAAAAAACGAAAATAACAGCCTTTTAGAAAAAGACTTAACAGCAACATATCGAAATAAAAGTGGACATATACCGTAAAGTCTAATAAAAAGAGTGGAAAAATTAGCATTCTTCCAGCTTCAAAATGGAACAAATTTGTATTCTATTAAAAGCAACAATATAATATGGAGATCTTATATTAAATATATTTATAATCTTGCTGTTTTCTCCTTTTAATTATATTTATATAGTAATCATCTTCAGGTAAACAGAAAAATTAAAATACGTAAAAATGTACTCGGCAGTCAGTATATTTTATATTTATGAATATTATGGCCACACCTAAAAAAATGCATGACAATACTCCGCCTCTTCAAAAAATGACAAGCGAAATAAGTGCGGCTGTTTCTTGAACACTGAAGAAAAGCAACTTATATAAAGTTATAACGTGAAAAAACAAGAAAATAGGTCTAGGTAGGTACTATTTACTAAAGGAGGGTTTTTTTGGCACATTTTCAAAAGTTGAGACACCGACACCTTCTTTAGCCGATACATATAGATAGAGAGAGAGAAAAAAAAGAAGTTTAACTTAAGAAGGTTTCTATCATCATCGAAGGATTTACGCTGCTGCTGCTCCTTCAAGCTTCAAGGTGGATACACTCACGAAGAGAATAACATGCGACATTTTTTTGTATTTTCTCTCATTTAAAAAATATATCTCGTCAAAGTTGTGATTTGAGATCCACCTAAAAAGATTTCGATAACAGCACCAAAAATATCATTGTGCATATAATACAATTCTATATAGTTTTCATGCAAAACTCAGAGAAAGTGAGAGAGTTTCACAAACGGAGAAAATTCATTAATGCACGTCAAACAATAAACAACATTAAAAATTCTTTTGAACTAGTAAGGAAAATATTTAAACTATTTATCATAAAATTTAATCCGTCGTGTGTGGATTGGTATACGAGAATCCTTCGAATTGGGTCTGGTCCATTGAACGGAGTATCTCCTTGTCCACAGGGGTTAATCTGGCTGCTTCTTTTGTAAACGTAGTGTCAAAATACTGAACATCCAAAGAATGTTTCTAGAAGAAAGAAAAAAAATACATGGCAAATTTATTTTTTGGGGTTAAGAACATTTTGCTTGCGTAAGAACTCTTCTGGGTGTAATTTTATAACTCGTCACATTTATCCTCATTTCATATGTTTATTCAAAGTGCATACAACTCTCGACACTACACATCAACCGCAGTTTGTATAAAAATTACTTACAAGTTTTGGTTTAAATGGCGGTTCAAGATCTCGCCTTTCTAAACGTTCCCAGTCAATAGGTTGGAAGAATGGCTGTTCTTTCACATCTCCATGAATGCAGCCCACTGTTCCTAACCTCTTGGAAGCGTCCTTTTCCAACAGCTGTAAATTATGCCAAATAGAACATGATCATCATCATCTTCCTCTTCGGAATGAGAGAACATGAATCAAAACGATAGTCTCAATCCAAATACTCTCACGTACATCATCATGCATGCCAGCAATTAGAGTTTATTCGTAACCGAAATATTTATACCAAAACATCACAGTTCAGAGTGGCTGTCCTGTTTTGTGTAAATGTTTCAAAATAATAAATTATATCAACTTACGAGCTCGAGTAGACGTTTCGATTCCTTGCTCAGGAATCGAGGGTAATGAACTGGCTCGTTACACACCGACCAAAACAGTTCATCTTCATCGTGTCCACTGAATGGGGACTGCCCAATAAGCATTTCGTACATGAGCACTCCAAATGCCCACCAATCTACACACTGATTGTACCTTAAGCCCCGGATAATCTGTATTGCAGTTGATGAAAAGAAAATTGTCAAAAATCTTACAATAAACCCAAACTTTTCAATATGCAACTTTCTTTAACTTTCATTGAAAAATTCATACCTCTGGAGCCTGTAAAATAAAATGCAAACATACATAATTAAAATCCACATACTTTACATAATATAAAATAAATACACTGCATAAAATAAAATGCATGCATACCATGTAATCCGGAGTACCACAAAAGGTATCGGCCATACGATCCAGATAAATTTGTAGTTTGCACATGCCAAAATCGGCTATCCGAATGTGACCCTCGTAGTCAAGTAGAATGTTGTCCAATTTCAGGTCCCTTGAAAAATGACGACAGAAGGTCTTTTAGAATTCATGCCAAATGCGTCGTAAAAAGATGCAATAAATGTCACTACCAGCCAGCGAAGAAAGACGTAAATTGTGTGTGAATGGAACATGTCTGATTGACAACATGACAAGGCTGAGCTTTTCTTTTTTCATTATTATCTTTCAATGCAATACTCCAAAAAAAATTTATGGATTCATAAAATCAACTTCATCAGTGCTCAAGATGAACTCTGCTCTTGCTCCAAATTATTTCAAACAATAAGGGCGAGAAAAAGTGTTCTGGTAGATCATTCATCATTTTGAATGGTGCTGTCATAAATTGAAAAGACGCAGAATAATGAAAACAAGGCAAGTTAAAAAGAAAACAGCTTCTCTATCTTGATGGACGCTTTATCTGTTTTTTGTACTTGACTTACTTTGAAAGAAATGAGTTTAAAGTCTGCCTGGGAAAAGAAATTAGGAAAAAAACTGTGTTGTTGTTTGTATTTTTCACAAGTCACTGTTTAGTGCACATATCATTTTGTTGCTGATTATTATTTCTCATTACTTAAATGGAGAGTTACATCATCGCTCTCTTGAAAAAAAAGAAAGCCATCTGTATCCTAGTTTGGAAAGTAGGTAAAAAGGCACCAAGAGTTTCAAAGTACATGAACTGAAGCCAAGTTTAGTGCAAAATCTATTGAATTATTGAGGGCAAGCAATGAGTGAAACTTGTCAATGACACAGTCCTTGTTTGCAATATTCAATTTTTGTGCATTCCATTCAAACATTGTATATGCAATATTATGTGCATTATTATTGAAATATATAACTTATTGGTTTACCTGTATATGACCCCTCTCTTATGGAGGAATTTTAGTCCTGAAACGATTTCTGCCCCGTAGAATCTCGCTCGCTCCTCTGCGAATCGGCCAGATTGTTGAATGTGGAACATTAAATCGCCTCCGTTCAGGTATTCCATAACGAAAAATAAATGCGACTGTAAAGAGAAATACAAACAAATGCCAAAACGTGAACGGTTAATTTTGTTTTTGAAACAAAAAACCATCTGTGTACAAAAAAGCACATAGAAGCACAAGACGCGAGTTTCCACACTCTCGACAATTCAGCACATACTCAGTATACGTAGTAATGAGTCCATAAATTTCATGTTTTGTATTTGATACATTCTTTAATTTCACGGTTGTTTACAAACGAAACTAAAATATATATGGAAGGAAATTAATGTTGATGTGAAGGAAAACAAGACAAGAGGGTACATACCTAGATTGGCTTATCTGATAGTTTCAAATAGGCCCATTTGTTTCTTTCATTTACGTCAACAATTTTACACTCAAGCATTTTATCAAAAAATTTGGAAAACTATGCATTTCCAAACAATTTCATTTTAAATTATCTTGCTATTCTTCTGGCACACACGAGTAACCCTTCAAACATCAAAAGTCATAAGCTCCCAAAAAAATCATGTCACATTTCTATTAATACGCATACAACGAATGATTCTGTTTCTTCTGTAAATTTTTTTTAAATCAAAATACAGGAAGCGTCGCACTTTGTTCATCTGTCATTAATGCGTTTTTGTGTGGTGTAAATTAATGCATTCATCAACAGAGCATCACAGCAGCAGCGACTAACCTAATAGGTAATCCCATGAAAGAAAGTATTGTTCTTAGAATTTGTCTAATTTAGAATGTAAGTCAATTTGGGTTTTTAGCGTAAATGTAACATTTTGTGTTGGTGCCAGCAGGTCAGACGAAAATAGGAATCAAAACATTTTCTAAAATTTGCTTCAATATTTTTACTTTGAACTCTTGCAACTTTGCATTTAAATGACAAGATGATCAAGTGCAGAGGTGTACCGGAATTCAAATGATTTTCTCTTTATGAAGCCTTTCTTTATCTGGCAATATGAGCAAAACCTGATATATGCAAAAAGATTTACCTTGATACATTTTTACTTAACTTGTGTGGTAAAATGTGCAAAATCTTTATACTGACTGTTGGAATCACAAAATTAGAAATTCCAAAAATACCTTAGAACCAGGAAAAAATTTACCGTTCTTTACGTGTCATATACTTTCGTGATTGGTATTTTAAAGAAAAAAAACGTGAAAAACCCACGTTTTGGTTCTTTTCCTTCAACTTTTCTTTAGCCAAATTTTCCCCTTTGCAAACGGTGCGTATATTAACGCAAGAAGCAATAAAAGTTTTACCGAAAAGTTCAGACATGATTGTGCAAGACCATCTCACTTTTTTTCTCTTCATGACGAATGTGGTATATTGGTGCTCAATAAATTCCTGATCTTTCCCTGCCCTTTCCACTAAAATCTAGGTCTTTAGGTTGTTATTCCTTTTTGTTGTCAGTTTACTATATGTGTTCACTGGCGTCATCAGCCGACTTGGATAAAAAATGGTATGACGCTCGAGAAACAATAAAGAAATACAGTAAATACTTCTCTTAGTCAAAGTGGGAACCCTTTTCCCCAGTGTTTTCAAACATGTTGTGAGATCATTTCTAGATATGTCACATTGAATACACTGTGTTTCTGCGTAAATTCTTACTTTTATTTGAAAATTTATGCACTTTTACTACAATTTTCTGGTTTTTTACGGCTTTTGGCGATGGTGGTGGTTGTGGGAAGATAGCGAAAGAAAATTGTTAATTTACCAAAGTATGCTTTGTGAATTTGCTGTGTTTCACAATACTTTTGTCAGTGCGCAGCACTAGCTATATGGCACCAAAATATATTTGGGAAAGCAATTGACAATAAAACTGTTCTATTCCCACTATTCCCTGAAAGTTTGATTGAAATTATGATGATATAAATTATTTCGGATCGAGGAGTCCAAAAACAGAATCGCAGACTAAATATAAGAGCCTATATAGTTCTACTTACGTACTTAAACAATAAAAAACCTAATTATAGGTTTACCCTGATATATTCTCTCGTAACAAATTATAAAGAATTCTATTTATAGCCACTTGTTGGCATCCAGTTAACTTTTTCTCCTCTCGCCACATCGACACTAAATGTTTTTACTGGCACTGATTGTAACTTGCATTGGCATTCAGACAACTACTTACTCTCTTTTTTTCTTCTGCCCATTATATACACAAATGTATTGAAACCTACAACGAGCTAGGATTTCTCTTGTATTAATGGCCAACAAACCACACACGTAGAGAAAAACGTGTAGTGCTTTCTGTATTATCCGCTATATTTTATGTTTTTTACAAATGTCAAGCGTAACAACGCGGCGGCTATATAAAAACTGCATTTGAAGCAGTGACCCTGACAAAATAATGAAATAATTATTTCTGTGCATTTACTTGTGCAAACACTATACAAAAAAGTGACCTTTGTTGCGGAACGAGGCAATTAAAAAAGTCAACATTTTTACTTGTCCTCTATCCCGTCTGTCAATGTCGTTTGGGTAATAAATTTATTTATTTTTTAAAATGTCTTCGTATTCACCTTCCCAAAACTACCTTTTCCGAGCACTTTTAAAAACTGGAAGTCATCAATTTCATACTTTCTATACTTTAGCCGAGTCTTTGCTGGACATATTGTGGTACGGTCTTCGTCAGAATCGTCGTCAATCGGAGGTGACGGCGCACGTCGGGATGAGGAGGAACCAGCACTAATTGTACTGCTTGTACTACTGCCACTTTCTGTTTCAAAAAATGTCAACTTTAGATCTATAACCTTTTATCAGATTTGCTACGATGCAGTAGCAAAACAAAATAAGCATCCAAAAAAAATCCAAAAATTTCAAACAGAATATAAATTGACATTAAGCATTTTTTGAAGATATTCAAAATGACCCTGGGTTCTGTCTGGTTTTCTACTTCAGTAAAAGGTATACCTTTTTTAAGAGCGCTAAGGGCTTCAGCTAGGAGCTTTTGATTGACCCCGCATAGGTTAGGCATGAAGATTTCACATTTATGATGGCAGTTCACATTACAGACTGGAGAAAGTCATTCATAGTAAAACAAACGTTAAGAACAAATGATTTCGTAATTCATCAAAGTTCTTCGAACTCTACTCGTGAATGTGAATCGAATCGGACTTTTGCGGGAATTTGTACAGATATTTACAACTTTCTGAAGATAAACTGCAATGTTTATTCTAGAGTTTAACAGATACAACTTTTACTCTCGATCCTCATTTCGTTACATGTTTCCGCTTATTATAATTATTAATTGGGAAGTGTACAACGGAATTCCTGAGATAATTTATACAAGTGTATCTAAAGTTTTTAGGTGCGTGTATACCTACTTTAGTTGTTTTTTCGCAGCTAGCCATTAGTCACAAAATCATTAATTAGTATACAGCCTTACAAAAATGTTTTTACAATTAATTCTCAAGTGTGGAATTATCGTTTACACAAAAATTTATGAGTACACAAAAGGATGTGGATGTTTGTCTACATTCCAAGTTAATTAGTTTAGCGCAACGCAATCATTGTTAGTGTCATCGTTTATCATGCTGAAATAATTAATTATTCCACAATCTACACAAAATGTCAGTATACGGTATTGTATGTAATAGAGTCATAATTTATAATTCATCCTATATTTACAACGCAAAGCAGCTTTAAGCGATTCATCTCTGTGCAATATTCTGCATGCATTATAAATTGGAAGTGGAATCATGCCTGATTTCGCTGTGGACGTGGATGAGCCACTGCTGCTAATGCTCGATCCTGACGAACGTCGAGGCAATCCTCGTCTCAATGATTTACGAATAAGACTTTTCTGTAGGATGGAATTGGTATCAATAACTTCATCATCACCACCTCCTCCTCCTAACCCAATCCCCGAGTCTGCCAAACTGTCTTTAATCAAAGCACTAGTTCCATTAACAGCAACTGTGTTGGTGGTGGTGGCTGATGAATTTGATTTTTGGCCGGAATCTCCTTCGNCCTCGTCTCAATGATTTACGAATAAGACTTTTCTGTAGGATGGAATTGGTATCAATAACTTCATCATCACCACCTCCTCCTCCTAACCCAATCCCCGAGTCTGCCAAACTGTCTTTAATCAAAGCACTAGTTCCATTAACAGCAACTGTGTTGGTGGTGGTGGCTGATGAATTTGATTTTTGGCCGGAATCTCCTTCGACAAGAGCAACTAGATTCTCGGAAGTTGGTGTGGTGGAAAGATTGCCAAGTTTATTCGCTTGTGCCGAGGTATGATTATTAGGGAGATCCGAAGTAGTAATAACGGCGGAAGAATCACTTTTCTTCTTCTCCGGGCCATTAGTTGCCGTTTCTGCGCTGCAGCCAAGATTTTCTACCTTGGCGGACGGAGCACCATTTGAAACGGTAGCACCTTCCTTCTGCGTGGTTTCACTCGGGTGAGGTGGCTTTTGTGCCTGTTGCTTGTTCCCTATTGGTTTCCCAATGCCTTTCCCCAATGGTGAGGATGGTGGTGACAAATGTCCGTTTGGAAGTGCACTTACCGGGGATTTTCCCTCGGGAGCTGTTTTGATTTCAATTCCTTTCTTTTGAGCAACTTTGGTTTGGGAATCATCCTCTGTCTTTTTCTTATCTGATGACGTCAATGTGTCTGGTGAATCTGGCTTTTTCCCTGGCTTTGGAAGCTGAGGGGAAAGGGGAGGACTTTTGATTCCAAACTTTTCTTTCAGCTCCAATGGAGCCACTTTCTGCTGAGGACTTTTCAGTCCAGCTTTTGGTTTATCTTCAGGAGCAACTACTTTAGATACTGGGCTCTTCACTTCAGACTTTTCTTTTGACGGAGCTGTTTGCTCCTGCTTTTTCTCTCCTACTGGTTCTGTGGGAAGAGTCACAGGCTCTTCTTTCTTTTGCACAGCTTTCTCTTTTGGCGTTGCTGTCTCTTCGGCTTTCTTCTGCTCGGGTTTTGGAATATCAACTTTAGTTTCCGGAACTGCTTTTAAGGCAGACTCTTTAGCTTCAATGGCATCCGCTTTCTTCGCATCGGGTTTCTTTTGTTTATCCAACTTTTTCTCTTCTACTCTTACCGGAGTTAGATCCTGCTTTGCCAGCGATTCATTGTTTGTACTGGGGCTGACTTTCTTTACATTGTTGTCTGGTAAGGCAGTGGATTTTGCTTGTTGCTTTGTGTCGGATGGTTTTGCAGTCTCTGGTCCATCTACCTTTTTAATTGGAGTGAGATTTTCTTCCTTTGGAGAGATTTCCTTTTTGTCAACGTTGGAAACCTCTTTCTTCGGGACGGGGACAGGCTCCTTTGGCTCAATATTCTCTGGCTTCTTTGGTTTAGTGGGTGCCTTGTTATCTGCTGCAGGCTCCTTTGGAGGTGGTTCAACATTTTCTGCTTTCTTCGGTTTAACAGGTACTGCCACAGGTTCCTTTGGCGGTTCAACAGTTTCTGCTTTCTTGGGTTTAATAGGAGTTTTGTTATCTGGTGCAGGCTCCTTTGTAGGTGGTTCGGCATTTTCTGCTTTCTTCAGTTTAAAGGGTAATTTGTTGTCTGCGCTTGTATCATTGGATTTCTTTTCCTCTGCGGGGGCGACAACGTTTTTATTGTTAGACTCACTTGTTAACTGCGTTTCAGACTCATTGACATTCCCATTCGGAATAGGTTTATTAGTAGGCGCAGGAGCAGGTACTGGCGTCTCCTGTTTCCCTTGTTGTTTATTCAGACCTTGTTTTATGAATGGCTTCTTTGTTGCTGCAACTCCTTTATCAGCGCCCACATTATTTTTATCATCGTTCGCATCAAATGATGCCGATTTGTTATCCAACTTGAGTTTGGGTTTTAAAGCATCTAATGAAGTTGACTTGTTATCTAACGCCAGTTTTGGCTTCAACTTTGCTATAACGGGCGACACCTTATCCTTATTATTAGGAACCCCTGGTATAGTAGTATTCTTTGCCTCTTCATTAGTCACGACCTTCTTCTCTCCATCCAATTTATCATCGGACTTTACATTGTCAGACTTTTCATTTTTCAGTTGCGGCAATGCTTTCCCGGCTTGGCTTTCGGATATGCCTACTGCATCATTGACGATGACAACAGGGTTCGATTTTTTATCTGTGGTGATAAGAGGAACCGGAACCTGAGCTAAATCACTCATTTCTTTCTTTTCATCAGCTTCAATTTTTTGAACTGGGGTCACAGCTGCGTTGGACGTTAATTCGGCCACTGCTGGTTTAGCTGGTCCCATTTTACCAGTTTCAGTGCTTGGAGCAGAGCTAAACTTGTTGTTTAACGGTTTTACCTCGCCAGCCTTTTTACCTGGCAGGGGCCCAACAGCAGCCGCTTGTATCCCATTTGTCAATTTATTAGCTTCCTTATTCAGTTTAGTATTGGGAATTATAGGTTTAGTGACTAGATTATTTTTCAGAAACGGGCTCTTCAATCCTTTTTGCGCATTACTGACGAGACCATTGACTTTCCCAACGATCTTCTTCTTAGGTTGTTTGGCCGCTTCTATTTCCTCTTCCGTTGGACTCTCCAAAATGGAGTCGGAATCCTTGGGAGGGACAACCAATGGCTGTAAAATATTTCCAGGTACTCGTTTGGCTGGAGGGTCTCCAACTTTCTTGACATACTTCTTTTTCTTTCCAGACGCGTTTTTAGAACCAGGGCCGTTCTCCTTCACTGAAGAAAGGGTAATTGGTTTGCCCTCATCATCTGAAAATATTTCTGGAGGCTCTTCTAGATTAGCCACCTTTACTTCAACATCACAGAGTTTATCACTGAGCAAATTTCCAGGTATTTCCATATCACTGGCCGAGCTCTTTCGCTGATTAATCATCGCCGCTTTCTTTTGAGTACTTCGAGTCTTGACCGTCTGCCTTTGGGCCAAAATCTTTTGTTCAAAAATGTCCTCTTGCTCCTCCATTTCAGCAGCTTCGATAATTTCAGGCTGTACCACGGAGCTGGCTTCATGAGGAAAAAAGAACCGTTTCGTCACTTTTCTAGTTAGTCTTTGACCTAAAATTCCACCTTCCCCATCTTCCTCTCCATTACAAAGTGCAGCCAATTCCGACGGCTTAACAGTGCCTGATGAAAGCTTCCTTGCTGCTTTCATCGTAGCTTGTCGGTCCACGCAAATACTCTCGTCATCAGACGTTTCCCCATCCCCAGGACTTACGTGTTCTGCTTTTCTCAAAGCTCTGGAAAATCTCTTGGCCATTTTCTTGTCCAGTCGGGCCAATCTCTCTTTGTCCTTTTCCAGTTTTTGCGCTTCTGCTTTCAGCTCTTCTGAAGCATCCATGCCTGAAGGGGCGGCGTCCGATAGTTTTTTCAATCTTTCTTCAATTTCCTTCATAACGACAGCCTTTTGCGCTCTGATATCACTCAGTGTTGGTCTTCGGTAACCTGAATGTTTGCTTTTTCTAGAAAGCACCATGTACTTTTCCCTAAACTTGTCGCCTGCATTTCTCTCCTTTTTCATAGGCTTCCGAATCTCTTCCTCGTACCATTTAGCTACCTGACTGTAGTCTTTGGAAAGCTGAGAACCATCCTCGGCTACTTCGCTTGCTGCTGTTTTCTCGTAATTTTCTTCTGCTCTTACAGGTTCTGGTGGTGGTGGTGGCGGCGGCGGAGTGGAAATAACTTCTGGAACACTTTCCTTTTCTTTCTCTTTTGGTTCCTCCACTCGTGCTTCTTTTTTGTTGGCTTCAGGTTCTGGTAGGTATGGGTTCTCTTTGAGCTTTTTCGTTTCTAAACGTATGACTGTTCGTCCCCTTCGAATTGTTCCATATCCCTCGCCACTTGATTTCCGTGTAATTTCTGCAGGTTTCGCTGTTTTTCTTGGAGTTGTCACATCAATATCTTCAGTGTAAAGAGTTTTTACACCTGAGGACGTGTAGAGTGCAGTGACGGTTTCCTGCAGTGGACGGAAGTGGCAAAACCGGAATATACGTTCTAGGTATGCGACGCTTATTTCCGGCCGAAGACGGTCCCGAGGAATGTTCCGATATGGTTGGTAAAGGTGAGTAGTAAGACTTTGGTCCTGACGAAGAACCATAACTTCCGTAACTACCGTAGCTGCTGGAGGCTGCTGCGTATGGCGATACATGTGCATACGAAGGCACAGAATAACTGCTTAGTCCCAACAATCCCAAGCTGCTTCCTGCACTAGAACCACTATACAAAGGACTGCGGCTACTGGAGAAATCATGCCTGCCAAACAACATTGAACTGAATCCAGGTATGTACGATGTTGATGGGATGGAGGAGTAGCTGAGTCCTGTCGAACTGGATCCTCCTCCATAGCTTTTCGAGCTGCTCATTGGATATGGCATCGTTGCACACAAAAATATTTACAACAAAACAAGAAATAATGTTCGACAGCACTGGACAGTTTGTATGGTCACATTGAAATAAATGTCCTTCCTATACTTTCACCACTATACAATATAAAAACTAATAGAACAGGTACAAAAAATCGGGAAAATTGTAGTTTCATTCATTTTCCCAGAAAAAAATTTGGCTTATCACAACAACAACACAACAACACAAAGATAACAAATAACAATAATTATTATACGATTTATCGTGTTGAGCTGAACTGAAATCTTGTATCGTGTGTAAAATTGATTTCAATCCTCGTTTCGAAAATTCGTAGCTGTATGTGTGAAAGAGATGAAAATTACAGTGGAAGAAACTGACTAGGATAACTGCATCATGAACACTGCTCAAGTGAAATGGGAAAGTCCCACTGAAAAGAGCAAGGCGTACACAGCCACGAAAGCAATTTAAGCAACAAACTACTAAGCTGTTAGTAAAGGATGCTCGAAAAAACCCAACTTTTTGCAGTGGAAATCGCACTGGCATACAACCAAAATGTCTGCGCGTATACATATCATATCGCCCCGTTGTACAACAACTGGTTTATATACGCGCTATATACTTTTTGCATACACTGCTAAAAATGTTTACTATTGCTTCCTGTATAAGAAAAATAGAAACTGTTGTTCCAAGACGCACCAAACTGTACGTGTGATGTGCAAAATGATGATCATGATATGATGTTCCAATGTAACAGTTTACTCTGTGTCGTATGTACTACTATCATTTTGCTGGTTGCACGCCACTTTGACTTTGGCGTTTCAAAAACATGCTACGCTCGAGATGATTTTTTGAGATTTTGAACACTTTTCTTTTACATGTACTATTGCGTGAGATAAGATATTACTCTACCACGTATTTGGAAGGAAAGTAAACTATAACAGCAGGAGGGGTAAATGTTGTAAAAAAAAATCTGTTCGTAGGTTTCAATGTTTGTTGTTAGTTGTTGGTTGATAGTGTAGTGGTGGTGGACCTTTGTACAACCTTCCATGAACATTTTTTTACAGGGCTAATATATAAAATGACGGTACTATACTTCGTTAATCCTTTTCGCGTTTGACTTGACATTAAAATGTTTATCTGTCCGTGTGGTGTCTGCCTAACTGCACTGAAATGCGGGTCTGGCTGCATATGCTGCACAGAAGAAGGTGAAAATTAAAGTCGAAAATGCAAAAACACTTTAATCCCACTTTCAAGGACTTGACAATCTTTGCAACAATTAGTCTAGTTTCTTTTGAGAGAGCCAACCTACACAACTTCTACCATGCAGTTATTTGCAGTGAAGGGAGTTTTGAGTTTTTTTACGCTACGCTCGCTTGGGTGGATTTTTCTTTCTTTCGAAAATGTCAAATAATCTCATAGAGAAAATGAGTGAAAACAGCCGAATCGTCTATTTAAATTGATTCTTATCGCATGATCTATAAAATGGTTCTGCTGCGGCTGCTGCTATTGCTTTGCCTTGAATTTTTGTTGCTTAAAAATCGCATTTTTTTCAAGTTCCTATCGGTTTCTACGTAAAAGAGCGTCAATTTTTTCATTGTTAAGCGTCAACTTCACTACTCCTGTCGTGTTTCATCACTTTTCCTTATACAGATTGGAATGCATACATTCGTCTCCAAAACCTATCGCGTTGATTTGCTCAGAGAATTAATCACGGATCATTAAGCTTATCAAGGTAATTGGTTGATAACCTTTGCCAAAATCTAGTTCTAGCAGCCATGTGTGAGTTCATGTCATAATTTTATGAATAAAGCTCTCCAAGACACATTTGACGTTAAATGAGCATACACAGTGGGCAGAAAACTGATGAAATTTGACTACCTTGAGACTTGTGGTCTTCTCATATATTTCAGGATAAAATGATTTATACCCGTGCAAATAACAAGTGTAAAATTTGTATGTTCCGGAAGACCGTAAATATGCATTAGCTTGGACAAAGAAATACTACAAAAGTATGAGGAAAAAGGGACGAAATACGATATAAATATTTCTAGACATATAAAATGATATTATACGAGGACGAGGCTCGTTTCCATTATTTCGTGCATTACGTTTTATGGTTTACGGCGACATTTTCGTTGGTATCTTATCATGACTTTGAATCTGGTAACACATGATGGCATTTTGTTGTAATGTCTTTTTTGGCACTAGTTACAGGAGAAAGCAAGAGGGCAAAAGATTTATAGCCGAAAAATTCAAGTTCAAAAGGCTACTAAATTATACCACTAGACTTGATGCACAGTCATCATTTTATTAAATGGTATGGCACTCCCCAAAAAGTCGAGATTTGGAAAAGCAAGAGGAGAAAATGATACTCATCACAATAATATTTAATAATCATATTACATACAGATGTTTGCTTGCGTAAGTACTTTGACAATTCTGATCTAGAATTTTTCTACACTGGAAAATAAATACGCTCAGATTTTTTGGACAGGAAGAGGAAGTTGCGAAAACTGGAAGCAATTCCCTGTGTGGTTTCACGATTGTAACCCGGATTTTGTGACAGTTGCCAATGTTGGCAGGCATAGCGTTCATGTTGTTTGGGAAGACACAACTGCGGAAAAGATGTGGATTATTTCAACATTTAACAGCAGATATATATACCTAGGGGTTCGAAAGGTGATGATTTTATCCTCCTGCTGCTACAAGTAATTACATATTACAAAGAATCTATGCTATTCAAACGCTGCTGGTTTGGTTGTTGTTTATAGCATCCAAAAACCTAGTCTGCCTGTCTGCTAAATCAAAAGGATGTGGGGTAGCAGGGTAATCAAATCTAATTCTGTCCTCTACTATAACATCCTAATTTAACATCCTTTAAAAGATATGTACATAAATATTTTACATGCCAGATGCTGTCATTGGTCAAATGTGGAAGTTGTTCCTATCATTATTATTACCAACAAATCTTACCACAGAAGAGCAATCTGTTTTGGCGACGGTGTAATAATAAATAGTTGTTGTAATGAATAACGAAACTGATAATAAAGATCAATGCTAGCAAATTTCTATATAGTACTCTGCTAAAGGTAAAAAAGTTGATCTGCTGCAGCAAGTATCGCTTTTTGCTAGACTGCGTGAGTGTGTGCCATGTGAAATGAATACTACTGCGTATCAGCGTCCTTCCTCCTGTTCACATTACATTATTACGCCGTAAACATAAGTAGGTGGTTAGTCATCCTGGGCATTGCGAGAAATTTTGATTATTTTTTTCTCATCTTGAAAATTTCATTCATCAGATAATAAACGTTGATGTCTGCCATCGATACTGAGAAAGTTTTGGTAGAGACGCCAGTTGAAACACTAGTCTTTTTCCTTTGAAAAAATCAACATTTTGAGAGTTCATCATACGCCTTTGCATATGACATGAAACAGCGCACCTGACGACCTGACTGAT
>JAHZMV010004872.1:0-10372 GCA_027743765.1 Coecobrya sp. COE2 | reverse complement strand
CCTTTCTTCTTCTCACCACACCACAGAGGTAAAAAAAAGCATAGACGATTTTAACCACTGGAGAAACACAAGCTATCCAGACCTTCATACTCCAAATATCTCTCAGAGAAGCAACAACATCATATTTTTTCCTCCAAAAAAATTCCCATTTTCTCAGTATACACATTCATGTTGGTGTCAAGTCAAGTAAAAGCTTAACCGTTTTTCCCATTCCCATATTGCATGTAAGAGTGCCAGAGAGAGTAAAGCTTTCCATGTAAATACTAAGAGAGGGCAAGCCAAACCAGAAGTTTTAGAAAAAAACGGGAAGTAATGCCATTGCTTGCACGAAAGCAGGACTCGTTCGTATCGTCGTAACTTGTCGATGTGTTCCATGAGGAGTGGAGTTTAGTAGCACACTTACACTTGATCAAGGAAGGCGCACGGGAAGAAAAGCCAAACAAGAACTCATTTTATATTTCTCTCTTTCTTCTTCTTCTCCATTCCCGTTTTTGTTATAACTTGTGTGATGGTGGTGGTATGTGTTATGTGAGGAGGGATTTGCTCTGAACTGAGCAACCTCCATGTTTCCTCCATATAAGTCGGAGGGGTAAACATTACAAAAGATATACACTTTTCTGTGTGTATTTTGTGGGTATAAAATTCATGAATGCAATATGATATAGAAAAAAATATATTTTAGTGGAAGGATCAACACCACCACATACACACAAGCCATAACACAATAAATTTTACTTTCTCTATTTTCCAAATGGACGGTGTGTGGAGTAGGAGAACTGGTGTATATGTGGTGGCGATGTTTTTGGGTGTTCCTTTCCATTCATCATCATCACCACCTTGTATAACCCAGCTAGGAAGTAAAGTTCTTTGACTTTTTCCAGGTTTTGTTATTATTGAGCTGACTGAGTGTGGAAGTCGGTTGGAGAAGAAAAAAATAAGTGTGTGAGGAAAGGAAGAAAGAGTATATAGAGCATTGTGTGTGGGAACCCACATAAAAAAACCATTTCTGGATTTTTTTATTCAATTCAGAAATTTTTTTTGTATGGATTGGATTTTAAAATGTAAAAAAAATTGAACACGTTGTTTTGTTCGGATATTGTAAGAAAAAAATAAGCAACAAAAAGTTATAAATTGGAATAGGGAGAAAAAAGGAAAGAAGAAGGTTTCATTATTTGAATGGAATTTTTCTGTGTAAAATAATCATGTAAAATCAAAAAGAATTTTTTTTTGTGGGCAAAGTTGAATTGCTACTTGTTTTTCTTCTCCAGAAGATTTTTTTAGTCTGATGTGAGTAAAGAAACGTGTTTTGTGTGTGGATGTGTGTATGAGAAAGTGTGTAGGTGGCGATTCTCCAAAATAAAATTACTACGGTCCTTTTATAAAAAAAACTTGTCTTGCCTTCTTGTTTGTTGATATGCTCACAGAGAAAAATTCCGATTTGTCACTGTCAGCCCAGCAGTAGCAAGCAGAGCAATTGCTGTGCTAAGAGATCATTTCATTTACTTTGTTCCTTGCACGGATCGTAAAGGTAAGATGGAAAGAAATTTTTAAAGGATGAAAAATAAAAGTTAGAGCACACAGCAACAGTAAAATGTTTTATGTATGTGTGTGTTATGTAAAAAGTTGCTCGTGTCCAGCTTTACGGTAGTTTTTTCATGTAACAGGAGCTCAAGTAATTTTAAGCTCGTGGTTTTTTATGATGACGAAGCGATTCAGGTGTACTCCACGTATGCGAAAATAAGTAGGAAAATAAGCGTAATTGAAAAAGAGATTGTGAATGAAATAACCACTTTGCGGGGGAAGGTGGTAAAAAATAAATTAGTTCAGGTGAACATTTCATTTCCCATTGGAAACTTGACATTTCCGATGAGAAAAGTAGTAGTTTTTTTTATTCATGTCACCATGTTAATTTATGACCTGTTATGATTCTTGTGGGTTTGTTGGTTTCGATAAGGTTAAGTAATTGAAATGTTGGCAATTTTTTTTATCTTGTGTTGATATTCTCAGGAAAGAAAGAAAGGAATTGTTTTGTTGCGTCTTAACTAAAACAACAGTAAAATTGCATGATGGAATCTTATATAGTAATTTGCTGTTTTCTAATCTTGCCAATTTATCTTGTGCAGAGTCTCATGCTGATTAAATACATGCCATGATGCCAATTACATTTTTAAATTGGATTAAACATAGAAAAACATTAAAGTTGGTGATATATAGTTGCTAGCAAAATTAAATAGGTTAATCTGAGGAGATGATACATGTAACACAAGATAAAAGACAGGATGAACTCAGGTGTTAACTCTCTGCTTTCCTCTGTTCCTGTAATTTAGAAAAGATCCATATACACCGTGTACCTATGTAAAGGTTATATAAGAAAGGATCGATCGGAAAGACTCTTGTTACGAGTTATGACATAACATCAGGGTTACGTAATGAAAAGGATGACAAAATCATGCTAATTTATAAACATACATTTAAAAACGACTAAAAATAGATATTTTCATTACCTATTCACAAAAATTTGCAATTTTTTTGCTTTTGTGCTGTGACACTGGCAAAAAAAATGATTATTTTCCACTTGATCGAGTTTCGCTGGTTTCACTAGAATCTCATATTATAGCTATTGTGTACACTGGTTCAATAAACGAATGATCACATCGAGACACCAGCGTCATTGTCTGCTCATTCTCATTTTTTTTCATATTCTGCAAAATTTTGTTATATAAATCGCATTACTGGAATGGGAAAGTTTAGTCACAAGAGACAATTTTTTTTATTTACAATAAAAGTAACGGGATCTGACCGTGTTACGTCAGGGATAAAGTAAAAATTTTCAGTGATTTAAGCACATATTATTTTGAATTTTTTATTCATCGGTCGGTGCTTGAAGTAGATAAGCTGAAGGAAACTATACATCCCTATGAAAAATTTGCATTACTAAAAATAAAAATGCTATAACTGGTTATGTGAATATCGACATGCCATCAGCCATACAATATGAGTAAGTCATAAAAAAAGAGTGTATTCTTTATTGTGCACACACACGATAAAAAGATGTAATACTAATAATATATGGGTAATTTTATGGGCAATAAACACGCACTTCAACCTACCCNCTTTATGAAAATTTGCATTACTAAAAATAAAAATAAATTCCATATAACTGGTTATGTGAATATATCGACATGCCATCAGCCATACAATATGAGTAAGTCATAAAAAAAGAGTGTATTCTTTATTGTGCACACACACGATAAAAAGATGTAATACTAATAATATATGGGTAATTTTATGGGCAATAAACACGCACTTCAACCTACCCACCATATAGAATAACTGCATATTAAAAAATAGCTGTCTTTTAGCTCGCGTTTCATGTCAGACAAATAATATGAAAATTCATCCCCTCTGCTTTTGCTTCTCACTGTCAATTATAGTTCATCATAACTTTGTACACACTTCTCTTCAATTTACCACCAAGCCTTTGATTTTCTTCTAAATTGGTAGGGCGTCTTCTCTCGGAAATCATAATTACTATAACTATTCATACAAGACAAGATAGCATAATATTTTTGTAGAAAAAAATATCGCCGGTAACATTCACACGTCAGGCATATCAAGTAAAATCTCTCTGTGTGTAATGTTTTACTAGTCTACTTTGATCCCAAAATCCGATGAAATGTGAACTTGTCTAGAATTCTGTTTTGATAAACGATGATAAAAATTGGCAACTGGGAAAAGAAACTTATGGGTGGGTAATATGGATGCATCTAGTTTAAACGCAAAATAAAGACATTTTAAATTTTTCATATGGGCAAGTATACAAAGAAACAGTTGCGAAAAAAATTAAACTTAGCCATTTAGAACGCCTTCTTAAAATCCCGGTTTCCGAACACACCATATCATTAACTTCTGGTTTGTTAGATGCACCTGCAAAAAAATACACTGTTGTTTTTGCTATTTATTTCAGTTCAATAAAATGCAGTGTATTTACACAACACGGCTAATAATCATAAACAAGGTATGATAAAAGCTTAACAAATGTTTTTTGTTCAAATTAGTAGGTATGCTCCTGTGTTTTCTTGAAATTGAAACCTATTTTGTCTGCCAAAAAAGGTTTACACATGTAGTGTGAGGCAGGAGAGAGATAGAATTACAATTTTTATTTCGTTTTCATTTTGTTGGCCCGTGTATCTCGTGTACGTGAGCTCCCTTGAAATGAAAATCCTTCTTAAACATTATCCCCCGAGGGGTAGCGTATACCGTGTGTAGTATTTAGCACCCACGGAAGAAGGAAAAAAAACAAATCAAACTATCTTACAAACAAGCAATGTGGATCATCATCATTTTTTTTGCATACGTACAGTAAAAAAAGTAAAACAAAGTATTATACAGAAATGCATTACTCGTACAACTTTGTACGAACGAGATTCACTCATACAGCATGTTACAGAATTCTACCATAATAATCGGTGCAGTAGCTATGGCTCTGTGCATGTTTATGTTTATAACTTCTTAAAGGGTTAATCAACCTTTAACTGCGCCATTTCTCCTTCTTAAACACAGTTTTATTATAAGCTTTCAGAAGCTTTTTATATGCAAGTAAGCCTCCCACACAGAGAATCGCTCCATAAAAACTTGTCTTTACAAAAAATTCCCCCTCTGTCCCGAATCCGTTTATTCAAATAAAGCGATTTTAATAGCCAGCCAGGATGACGTAGTTCAGTTAAAGATAATTATTTTGCGGGGGCGATATGGGAATTGTTTCCCCCGAGAGTAAAAAAGCACCTGTACCCCCAAAAAACGCAACTTTTGTGGCATACCGATAGGATTGGTGCCGGGGACGATTATTGGTAAAAATAAACTACTAACTGTGGTGATTAGCGATGATGATCGTCAGTTAAACATGAAGGGAGCATGACATGCATAAAGCTTAAAACTGCTTGTATGGTAATAACAAAAAAAAACATTTATTCAAAGTTTACAGTAGTAAATAGGCAATAATAACGCACAGCAGCAGGGACGACATGAGCAAGTGCATAATATATTTTAAAGTGGGTCGTTTGAGCATCAAGTTAAAAATGTGGATTGTGTGTGTGAACGGTGGTGGATAATATAAAATGTTTAGATACCTATATGCATGTAGTACGTCATAATATATAAATGCCAATGTTAACGTGTGTAGTTTGTGTGTGTGAATAGGTTTTTTTTTCTTATCTCGCATTAAGTCAGTCAGGAGTATATAGAAAAAACGAGAGAGAGGATGCACTTGTATGAATGCATGACAATGTTTATTATTCCAAAGTTGCATTTTACAATACAACACACACGACAGCCAGCAGCGAAGAGAGAACAATAATTTACCATTTTAAGAGATGAGAATTGCATTGCATGTTTAATATATTTTATCCATCAATTCATCATGCATAAATGTTTCACTGAAAAATAATACATTCCTAATTCCCATTCATTTTAAAAACAGTTTTGAGAGATGAGATGATATAAAAAAGAAAATGATAAACCGTTGTAAAAAAATATGTCCAATTTATTTTTCATAGACACGCAAAAGCTAATATAAAGCTTAAAATCTGAAGGGAAAAATTTTATTCTTAGCGATAAGAAATCCAATAAAATGATAATATCCCACAGGAAATGATATTTTTTGAAAAAAAAAATCCTTTAAGGATTGACAGACGGACAGATGAAACATTTTGACAGCTTGAAAAATCCTAAAGGCTATGCTCGTTCGTTCACACCAATAAAGGAGAATATGCCGACGACTGACTGCGAGATAAAAACGGATAGAGAGAGAGAGAATGCATGGCATTATAATAGCATGTTCTTCTCTAAAAGTTGACATATATGTAGAGAGAGAGGAAGAAGGGAAGTTGTTTCGTTTTGTTCAGTTTTGTCATAGAATGTTTTTATTATGCGAAGAAAGAGTGAATGTGAGAGAGTCGCAGAGAGAAATAAGTTCTTCGAGTCTCTCCTGAGAAGACACACAGAAAAATATATACAAAAAGTATGTATGTATGCAAGATAGATATTACCGATTATTTCGCCGTTAAAACCCCATTATAACGGCAGAGTAGTAAAAAGCCTATTTTAATACTCAAACAGCTAATTTTCATAGAAGCCATTATATTGAGAGCCTTGTCAGTACACACATTGTTCAATACAGAAAAAAGGAACAACGAAACGGAACCCCCGCACACATTCTCTCCTTCACTCCACTCGTCAAACTCGGTTGCTTAACAAAACCATATACCATCCCCAAAGCATATTATTGTATAGAAAATTTTTTTTTTCTTCCTTTTTTGTTGACTCACAGACGAAAAACCAAAATAAGACAAGTTAAACAAGAAGGAAGAAAAAAGAGAAGTGTTGTTGGCCTGTCCTTTATTTTTCGTACATCCACCATCATCCCGTGTGCATATAAAAACATGCAATGCATATAGGTACACTGTAATGATGAGCACATTTAAAAAATGTAGAATTGAAAGGATGAATTTTGTGAGGAGGATGCTGTCTACAAAGAGGAGAATGAGGAGATACATGCCAATGCAATGAAAAGTTTAGAGAGAGATGAGCTTTTATGCAAAAGGGCCTTTTTTTGTGAATGGGAATAGTGGATGGTGAGGTGGTGGTAAATAATAAATGGAAAAAAATGAGGATGTGTGAAGATGAAGTGAATCATCCATAAAATAAGTTATACTGCAAATGTTGTAGAGTCTCGGGGGGAAGAGAGATAAATGGCTAATTACATGAACAGCAGTTGGCTGGCACATTGGCCGTCAATGATAAGAAGGATAACAACTGAAAAAGATAATGTTTTGTGAAAAAATGATGATGATTGGGATGTGTGGCAATTGTAAAGAGAGAATGAGCTATTTAGTGAGGGATTGATTGGTTTTATGTATGGTTTGAAATTCAAGAGGAGAGAGGATGACGATAATGAGGAGATGATGGTCATTGAAGAATAGTTAATGATGATGTTAAATTGATAAAAAAAATGGTGAATGGTTGAAGTAGTGGCTGTGCTGTGGTGTGTGTGTGTAAAAGTGGTCAAAGTTGTGTGAGAAAATTTGTGACAAGAAAATAATATTTTTTGTTAAAAAAAAGTTGAAGGTAAAATTTCCATTTAGTTAAATGAAGGGATGGGAGCCCTTTGTATTTTGCATGCGTGCATATTATATGCATGTTTATATATTATAGCGTATATACAAAAATAATTAATGTGTAAAAAGTTAAATGGTAAATGATAATGTATGTATGCACTTGAGTGTTTATGGGTGATTAACACTTCTATTTTTATAACTTGCAGATTTATTGGGCCAAACGAGTTGCATGGATGGTGAATGCAAATTTTTGATGACGAGTGGTTGACGCACACGATTATTAACACTGCCTGCAATTTTGCAAAAAAATCGAGGATCTTCCAGGATAATTAACGTTGTTCTTCAAGTTTAAATGGTGAAAGTGCGGGTCGTTAGTATACATGGACGTTGATATGAATGGTGAATGAAAATGGAGACAAGCCTCTGGATATTCTTGACAATAAAAACTGAAGATTAAGAAAATTGAGAGCAACAGTTTTTTTAACCGTCACCGTTGGTGGGTTTTTTAACTGATGATTATCTCTGTAAGGCTATGGGCGGAGATAGAAAAACGCACTGGAAGAATATGCTCATGTGTGAACGGTGAACAGTTCTCGTTTATCCTGCTGGACGAAAGAGGCTCCTGTTGTTCCAGTCATTCTCTTCTTCAGCAGTGTCCTGCTGCTGGAGATGCTCCAGATAACCTCAACTGCCAATCCATGCTAGAAAGTTAATGATAATTAATATAATTGCTGCTATATAATGATTTAATATAGTTTTTATACGGAGATCTCATGCGTGACTTAAATATTGAATGTGTGAAGGTGGACAGACAGTGTATCGGTTAACGGTTATTTGAAAAAAAAACTGGAAACATGTTCACCGGAGAAAACACGCTGTTCGACGAGAAAACACTGATGAAATCAATGCAACGTTTTAATTGCAATTTATCGTCAATAACTGTGGTAAAGTGACAAGTGATTTTTTTTAGAAATAATCACGAGACGTAAAATGTTCATTTTTAACTGATTTTGTTATAGCTCCTCTCTCGGGTGAGATTTGTTTTGTGGACGATACTTAAAAAATTTCAAATAAATTAATACTCGTTTAGATTAATCGTAATAGGAGAGTAGGTTATAAGCAAGGGCAACTTGTTAACTTCAGGGACAAAATGGGTAAGCCAATTTTTTTAAAAGTGTAATTAAACAATCATCATGCATATTTCCTGGCGTAAATACTGACCTTGTTTTTAATTGTTTATTTAAAAATAGGTGGAAAGTCAAGCAAAAACAGTTCGAAAAACGCACATCTTCATGGACCTCCTGGTCTGGACCAGCGGGGTTATCCCGGTGACCCATTTCAACGAGCTGGGGTTGTCGTTTCAAGTACAAAAAACTGCGATATTATCCGCACTCCCTGTAAGTAGACATTAAAAACTGCATGATTTCTTGTTTGAATTTTAATTGACTTAAGAAGAAAATCTTATTTAATTGTTTTTATTTAAATTGCAGCATTAAGCACATTTGGACCTACAGGGAACAGTAACAAGTGCAAAACCCTCCCACAGCAGCTATCCTTCCAAAAAGCTCGTGGAGACTCTTTTGATTCTATGACAAATGGAGGTGGTGGTGGGAGCAACGGGTTCATTAGCCGTGGGAGTGGGAGCCACGCTCAAGTATCCACTCCAAATGGCACCAGTTCCAGTAACATGTTCCTCCATCATGCTGCGGCTGCTGCTCACGCCCACGCTCACCACCATCACCACCAACTCTTTGGAGGTGGTGGGAGTAGTGGTGGCGGCTCAGGGAGTATTGCAGGGATCTCAGGAAAAACTTTGGTGGCTCTTTATGATTATTCTGCCAGACATTCGAGGGACGTCGCTTTCAAAAAAGGGGACACCCTTGAAGTTATCAATGACAGGTTAGTAGTATAAAAAAGATCCCAAATTTTATAACCCAAAAGATTACTTTAAAGTTTTCTTTTATGATAATTTTTTTTTCATGTCCATATATATTTTTATACAGCGATCCAGACTGGTGGAATGTATACGTCATAAGAACCGGAGAAACGGGATACGTTCCAAGAAACTTTGTTGCTGTTGAAAAGTCTATCGAGTCAGAAGAGTAAGTGAACAGATCGAAATTGGATAAAGCCTTGTTTAAGAATCATGATCAGGCCAGCCACGTACAGAATAGAAATGCCATATCTCCCAAAAATCCTCTTTCCTTTTGTATTCCTCCATAACATATCATACGTTACGTATGAGAGTCCTCCTGGTTAACTTTTTTTTTGGCCGAGGACACGTACTCTTTCTAGTTGGAAATGAATATTAGATGAGCAGTGAGAAAAGTTTACCTAGATATAAAAAAAAAGTTTTTCTTAGCTTGTAATTCATTTTTATCCAAGGTTAGAGGGTTTGTATACTTTTCCCTGTATAGTTTTCGGAGAAATTCCCGTGGTTCAATTTTCGGAATTCTGTGAAATGATAACGAAGCAGATCAATTATTCAACAAGGCTAACAAGCTCAAAAAAAAATTATATGGGTGGGTTTATCTGATAGTGTTCTTTTCATCATTTCAGTTGGTTTTTTGGAAAAATCTCAAGACGGGAAGCGGAGAAGCTGCTAATGTCAGAAGAGAATCCTCGAGGCACTTTCCTTATCCGGAACTCTGAACAGAATCCAGGTGCATTTTCTCTCTCTGTGAAGGATTGGGAACAAGATAAAAGTTACCACGTGAAACACTACAAAATCCGACCGTTGGACAGTGGCGGTTACTACATCACGACAAGACTGTTATTCCAATCTCTGCGTGAACTGGTGCAATCATACGCGCGGAATGCGCAATGAGGAATGGGACGGGGCAAAATTTGGAGGAAATGGATCTCGTTTACATTGCAGCACAGGTATGTAAAATATCTTCATTTAAATATTTTAAATAATGCCAAAATTAGATAATTAATTTTAATTTTTGTTATTAAATTAGATTGCCAGTGGTATGGCGTATCTCGAAGAAAAGCAACTTGTTCATCGGGATCTCGCCGCAAGAAACGTACTCGTGGGGGATAACAACATTGCCAAAATTTGCGACTTTGGGCTAGCACGTGTGATCGTTCAAGACGACGAGTATTGTCCTCGTCAAGGATCACGTTTCCCTGTCAAATGGACAGCGCCAGAGGCTATCTTGTACGGAAGATTTTCAGTCAAGTCGGACGTATGGAGTTATGGAATTCTGTTAATGGAATTGTTTACATTTGGACAAGTGCCTTATCCAGGTAAA
>JAHZMV010004871.1:0-12838 GCA_027743765.1 Coecobrya sp. COE2 | reverse complement strand
CTGATGGAAAATACTGAACTCATTAAATGGTAAGTATGCTCATATAATTACAGTGACAAGGGCAGTTAAGAATACAATGTATCTTGTCCAGTTGTAGACAAATTATTAGAAGTGACGATTTCCTTTCTTGTGTTCATGAAGGAGAAAGTACTCTTTTGCTACTAATTTTACTTTTCCTGCATGGATATCGGAAACATAAATGTACTGCACGAGCTGCTCCACTTTTGAATGGAAACATTATCTAATGCAAAATTTCATCACTGGAATAAAACCAAAAGCATACAAGAATGCTATTGGTCATATGATATGACTCATTTCACAAAAGGAGCACATAAGCCTTCATAAAAGGTCAGGAAGCTATAGACTCAACCCAATGTTATCTGTACCTTGCTTTTGCCATTATGTGTAAATTGTCTCTCTCTTTCTCTCCAATTTCTTAAAACATGACGGATTGAGCAAGGACATTTGGCTGAATGTAAACTAACATCCATTTGCTTAGCATAATGGAAATTCCAGTGTTTTGGAAATGATTACTATATTATACAATGGATTACTACGCATCTTGAAGATATGTTTTGTCCTTTTAAAGAAAGATCATCTGAGTTTTCATTTACATTTTTCTAAGAAAATTGTGTTATCATGCATATTATTACATTTGAAATGTATATTTAAGGAAACAAACAAAAAAATAATGTGAAGATTTGATCATGAGACAAGTTGTTGCCGAGTATTCAGGAGTACATAGTGTTGTAGTGGGTTCCAATAATGTATTCCACGCTTCGCTAAATCTTCATTCGCTCACTGATTTCACCACTCAATCACGGCATGTCACTATTACAATATCAATATCCAACTGTATTCTCTATAGAGAGATAATAGAGTTGGGTTTGCTATTACTTTTTGAAAAAAATATTTTCTTTTCTTGTAAAAAATACTACACTTTTCGATAGCTTTTGTCTGCCGTTAATAATTGTATCAAACTCCCTATTTGAATTTATCTTAGGAAATATATTAGAAAATGATTCTACTTACTTGATATTTTTTAAAAGAAAAATATGACTAGAGAGATGCCATAATATATTATCTGCTGAATAAAAGATCATGAAATTCTTCGCGTGCACGAGTGCACTTGTTTCCAATATATACACGAGTAACAACAAGCTGTTTCAATTGTACATTGTTTGAAAGTCCCGATAGCTTGTATTAAGTTCTTTAATTTCACTACAACTACCGGAAGTGAAATAATATGTCGACTCGCTAAAGAATTTTCCTTGGCCTTGTTGCTTGTGTACATATCCAGCTACATTAAACAATAAAATGGTATGTATGCATAATAATACTGATAGAAATTCTATGGGCAGCGCAACAATTTCATACTTACATCATGCATGGTCAATGTTGTTTTCCTTTGAATTAAAAAAATATTGCATAATGCGTAGAATAAAAGGTGAATTCGTTGAAACGGAAACTTCTTTAGTAATAAAGCCGAAATTCCAATCCCAAAGTATTCTTCGTGTTTTCCTTTGAATTAAAAAAAAATATTGCATAATGCGTAGAATAAAAGGTGAATTCGTTGAAACGGAAACTTCTTTAGTAATAAAGCCGAAATTCCAATCTCAAAGTATTCTTCGCAGTTGTCTTACTAGTTTGATAAATTTTCTGAAAAGTGGAACAACGTAGGGAAAAGGAAGCACATTAACATATAAACGGACCAACTTTTTAGTATAAGCCAGGGGACAAGGACAAAACTAGGCTAGTCTTTAGTAGAAGGTTGCCAACATTAGTACCCTTCAACGCGTTTACAAAAACATGTTTATGAAGTAAAACACATTTTTGAAATAAAATAACGTAATGCCCCACAAAAAAAGTTTGGTAACAGTAATAAATTAAAAAATGGACCTAAGACATTTTTATAACGCTAAAATGATCTCATTGATTATTTATTGGAAATTATGTGTACTGATCTGATGATATGATATTTCTACGATAAAACAAGCAGTGGCCATGAGTTTTTACCCACAGAATGGCTTGTGGAACTTTTAAGTGCTGTAGGTTTCTAATTTATTAGGAGTCATGAACTTTTTTACTGCCGATGGTCTATGTAAATTAGAGGATAGCTATGATATGGCTAAAAGATGATGTTGATATCGACGCGGCGAAAATGACTACGTGGGAAAACATGAGCATTTTTAGAACAGCGGCAGGTTGGTTGTTTGCACTCATCCTAACAAACACGAGTAGTTAATAGTGGTGGTTGCATTAAAGGCCCTCGCCACCACGATATTTCATTTGTATGATGTTTTCTTTATTTTGGACGTATTTACGAGGTATGATAATGCAACATGATAACATCACTACCATCAACTACATCCAAAATTAGCAACGATGATGCGCCACGTTTTATGTATCATTCCCCGTGTATGTTTTGTCTTCTTCATAGACTACAGTAGTATTATACCTAAGGCCAGGCACTGAAAAAGTTGATCTCCATAAAATTGTCCACAAAAATAAGATCAGTCCATTGCCTACGCTAATAAACGTGCCCCATTGCGACTCATTGTACTATCCAACCCCGCATAGCGTGTAAATGTGACGTTGAAAAGATCTTCATAAAATGATGGCTCAAAACAACATTATCAGATTAAATGTGCCTTGGATTTTCCTGTTTGTAAGGACACCGACGCTGCCTCAAACAATTTCTCTTTGCCCCCTATACGTAGATAAATAAATTTGTTCGTTCTTTACGAGGACAAGGCATCAAAAATATTAGCTGACAAGAAGATAGAAAGTTTATCGAGACCGAGTTAATTTCATCGGCAAAATTACAAATTTCCTGACGCCAACATAACGTCTTCTTCAATATCTTTCCCAGTGGTATACAAATGACGTGGGTGTAAGTAAAAATGAAGAAAGTTTCTCGTGAGAAGAATCTTTTATTTTCATTTTTCCTTCCTTTTCTCATTCGTTCTGAAAATTGCTTAATTCATAGATTCCCAAGTTTCTTTTGGCGTATGCAAGTGTTGCATTCTTTCATACTTTGATATCAACGTTGACTGTTTTGTTCTATAATATTTTGATACGGAACTCTTACCACAAAGCAATAAAATGCACAATTCCACGTACCATTTTTGGAGTAAGTGAAAATGAGGTCTATAAACAAGTCATAAAGTTTCAATTTCTGAATTATTGTAATGGGATAAGGAGTAAGGCTTTGTATAAGGATGCGGGCTTCTTTCCAAATATTTTCCTGATAAACAAACGTATTTATATGTATGCCCAATTTCCTTCGTAAAACATTGCCCTTATTATTCCTTTTTGGTATACCTATATTTTTCATAAAAGGTCTCATGTGGGTTTATGCAGAAGTTATGAATAGATTACAGCATCAGTATACTGACAAACTGAGGGAAAAACAACGCACAAAAATACGTACACTGACTCATATCATCATGATATTTTGCACTACTAATGCCTACTGGTATGTACTTTGTACATAACTTCACAACGTACTTTTGTTGCCGGTTGAACGATGGTAAGCAAAAAGTGCACTTAAGGGAAAATGACACGACAAACTTTACTCGTTCCGTTTTGTATCTGGGTCATGTTCATTCTCTCTGGACGGAACTGCGATTCATTAAGATATCGCTTTCTGGATGCCCATATATTTTTTTCTTTAAAATCACAACCCAAAACTTTATATGAAAATTTACTAGAATATAGTCAGATAGATTATGTCTGACAAACAATTAAAAATAAATGATCACACAGTTTTGAAATTGACACCTTCATTCATGGTTAGTAGATACAATATTTGCACTACAGTGTACATGTATTTATGTATGCGTCAACCATTACCGTAACAAGTGATTTATAATGCTTTCATAGCTTACATCGCGTGGAATATTGTATCTGATAGGCAGCACTGTACATATCATATAGTATCGCTTTTTTGTGAGCGAACTGAATTTCCATTTAGTGGATTCATGATTCTCTTTTTGGAAAAAGAAACTCCAACTGTTGTTGGAGTGTTGTGTTGGCACGTGACCAAGACCAAATAGCTCTGTTTGATACGTAAGCCTACTATATACGTATAATATAAATGCGAACTAATAAAAAAATGAGTATTTCAATGTTAATATAATATTATGCATAAGTCAAGTGTAATAATAACGATATTTATAACATTTTACCACTCTTGGTATATTCGTGGTTAGATAATGGAACGCCTGTAAATATGTATGGAATCAACAGTAGTAATTTTTTGCTTCATGTGTTTTTGAGATAAAACAAGAACTGTAATTGCTATCCTTTGATTTTGTCTACCACCACCAGTCATATCATTATGTATCTTGAGATGTCGAAAGGGAATAAAATAAACATAATTTGTCCTATGTGACATCTACTTGTTTGCCACGAGCCGAACTTATGATTGTGTGTGGCAACACACTTTTAGTAATATGAAAGTGATGAAAATTTGAAACATGAAAGAAATCGTAGGTTCAAAAAGAATAGCATTGAATATGCGTTATATATTTGCATAATACAGCTTGCGTTGTTCATAAAGTCGATCATTTTCATAATTTAATTGAATAAAAACCACCATCTGGCTAAAATGTGAGAATTTACTTCATATTATTACAAAAGTTGTACACATGATTAGTATATTACGAAAAAAGCATGCGTCAATAATTTTATTATTGAATATGATGATGCTAACTAAAATCTGATACTAAAATAATACCTTATTACAGAAAATGACCTTGAAATTTTATGGCGTAATGTCAAAATATAAAATATTGTTTTAGCACTTGTTATTTTTCTCTACGCACGTAATTACAATAGGTTTTTTCAATTATCTGAATATTACATAAACGATAGGATTTGAAAATTGCGTTAGATAGGTAAATACATATATGTAGTCCACATAATGTAGATATTGGCCAGATATTGTGATTGTATTAATGGTTCTCTTGTTTTTATTATATAGTATTGCCTCTCACTTACAAAAATTCCTGATCTATTTTCATATTTATAAAGTTGTATTTTTCTGTGAGAGCAGATGTAAAATATAAGATGTGAATTCAGAAAATACTTACATTGAATAGAAACGAAAGTAAAATCCGGGAAAAAATCAGTACCGAGAATCCTCATTGTGCTCTTTCAAGGTAAAAGCTGAATTTGATCCTATTTTACTAAGCTTTCCTGAACATCTTTTCCTAACAATTTAGGACTTTCCTCATCTTTAAGTTTATGGAGATGCAGTTTTATTTAAACTGAAAGTACATACAATTCATACATGCAATTCATTTGAAATAATTGTTTGTGAGATTGAGAACTTTTTGAGAAAAAACCATACTTTTTATATTATGTCACTGGTATACTAAAATCATTCTTTCATTCTTTGCAATTTATACTTTCCCCAAGTTATAAAACCGGTATGCATACCGATACCATATAGTATGCACGATATAAAATTTGTGAAAATCGGATTTATACTGGCAATACTGATGCAACGAAATTCTGTTATTTAACTATTTAAAAATTAATCATTCCTGACCTTTTAAAAGAATCTGTATAAAGAATCTTTGATCTTAACTAGATATTATAATACAGCATTTTCTCGAACATCCGTGAAAGTATAAAACTTATAGGTTCAATTTAGCAATTGAAAATGAAGCATGAGTGCAAAGACATTTTAAAATCTTGGAGATTTGTTATTACAGGTAGTTAGTTATGTCCAGTTTTAAGATCAAACTTTGATCCAATCTCTATTTCAATTATTATGAGTCAGTATTTGTCTTGTACAAGTTGCCACGCTGTATATCGCAATTTATTTCAAAATGAAATTGTGTGGAGTCCTGGAACTGTTGGGGATCTTCTTAAAGAATCATGGAAACAAAAAAACCTTATGGTTCAAGTTCATTCGGTTATGCGCTTATTTGTTTGTTGGTTAGTAAAGTTGTTCTGTAAAGGAGAAAGCAAATGAATGGAAATGAAAGTAGGGTTATCATCATCGGAATGACATTGTTGTAGTGCAATTTCAAACACTTGTATCTGCCTATATGCATTTTTTAAAGTTTTGCATTCCATATAATCATGGTAATGTTCATGTGAGCCAGTTTGTGAAAATGTCTGCGTAATCAGCACTCAGCACTGTACACTAATTCTGAAAACATGTTTGATACGGTCATATCGATGTTACACTATGGGAACACTATAAGTTGTAGATTATGTAAAATAGAACATCGACATATTGTACTTATATGTATAGGTAGTTAAAAAGTTAAAGCGCATATAGGATAAATTGTGACATGTTAAGATTCGCAATAAAAATCTTAGTTTTTGGGTCTCAATGTAGTAGTTTCTAATGTCTAATAGCTATCATATGAATTGAAGGTGTTACTTTTTGTAATGTAACCATAGATATAGTAGTTCTTTTAGTAGACCTTGCTGCATAATTATACTTTTGTGAAGTACCAAAAAAGGAAAGATGCTGGTCCAGAATTTTATATATACATTTTGAAAGAAACACGAAATTTCATTACACAAAGTGGGTTCGCTCAAGTGCTACCAACCAACCATACAAACAAAACCCATAACCGTCTAGTACGTCTTCATCACCATTTTCACACCATTCACCTGTCGATATTAAACTTACAGTATGCCAAACCACTACAACAATACCAACTAATTTTCCTTCTTTCGGTACTGCCAAAATTGCCCAAAAATGTTAAATTTAAGGAGATGCAGGTTTCTCCTCTTATTATATTGTACATACCTATTCTGCACACCATATCTATTCACCTTCACAACAAGCCCTCGCTCGCTTTTAATCTGTTCATACATAATGCAAAATATGCACGCATAATTTTATGTTACTGGTCCAATAAGCTTGCCTTTTTAGCAGCCCGGTCTAATAACAATCCGCCTAAATTTTACAAACTGTTACACAAAACTGCCTGTCGAATAAACTGTCGACATTTTCTCATGTCGGTCTGTATTTAAGGAAACTTTCGCAGTATTTTCAAGATGCTTTCAGTATTTTACAGCTTCACTCTCAATGTCTCAATATGCAAGTTACAACAATTTCATGTGTATTTATGAGCCCCCTAATAACTTGAGGGGAATGGATAATTTATAGCTCAGTGTAAATTTAGTTTAACTAATATGGTCTACAAATATGCCAACATCATCTGTAACATGAAATATCATTATCTCTTTATTTTATATGCAAACAGAAAGCGTGGTAAACTATTTTTTTGCCTTCCACCTTGCTCCGTAAATGCTATGTGAATGTAATGTATATTCCATGCCGATTCGAGAACCACTAAACGCTCCTAAGTTTTAGGTACACTTTGTCTGAAGTTGAAAACCACAAACTCATATAAAATCATGTCTATTTTTGTGTTTTAACTTTTACTGGTTTACTTTCCTAGTCCATAGTCCATGACAACTTATTTTACCTTATGGATGGTAATGTCACAGTTTAGTCCTATTACTATGTTCATGCTTTTTTTCTTTCAAAACGACTCTCGTCTAAAGTTTTATTGAGTGTCGCGATCTTTAATAATGTCGCACACTTCCATTTCGCTTACATGATGACAAGATCAACTCCATAGCTGCAGTATGTATGCCAGTAGTCGGACGATAAAAGCGATCCATGTACCTTTTAGTTCAGTGTGTCGATTTGCTATTTTAGTCACAAGTCACAACTTGATCATTGTATTTGCCAATGATTTTCTGTCATTATTATATTTTGTTGCTACCTTGTGGAATACCCGCAGGGTGGATTCATGGATTTACATGAAAAATACATACATGTATACAAAAGACAAAATAGTTTACATGTAAAAACGAAAATGAAGAATAATACGTACGCATAATTGTGTTAACGTGATTTGCATTAGCTAGTCAAACATGTATTAAAATCACAGAGCGTTTACATTTATATATAGCACAGTCCTTAATTTACTGTTATTGTTTATTTACCCTTGACTTATGGAATGTACAAGTTCACCTTCTCAAGTCAAGTGCGCGCGTGCTCTGAATGGATTTTTATTAACTTCTCTAAATCCCTACTCCAACCCTAAAGTTTTATTAAATCTCCTCCAAACTTAAGGAGGAATCTTTTGATACATCAAAATGTAGTGCTGTAGTCTTTGTTCTGTAGATTGTAGAGCATCCCAGTTGGCAGGGTGGACATTCATCTCTATTTTAAGTAGTAAACGAAAGTAAAAATTCACTAGAAAAGAAGAAAGGCATATAAGGTGCTTAATTTTGAATAAATAGATTATTCCTTTCTCTTTGTGGACAATTTTCTATTAATATGATTCGGTGGAATTTGCGTTTTCTCGAGATTATGTATCTATAAATGACATAATGACTGCAAAATGAACTAACGTGGCTTAGGTATATGACAAATTCATATGTATGGATTCATGCCCTACAATACAAATACCCTAAACACTTTGTTAATAGAAATAAATTGCGTATATTAAAATATTTTATACACCTATAATGTACATTTAACTCCTGGAGAACATGAAGACTTGTATAAAAAATGATCTGCCAGAAATAAATGCTTTTTACTGGACTTAAGTAATATTCAACACTGAATTATAGTGGAGGCTTGAAGAAATATTAAATCTTCGGCTAATGACATGAAGTTTTGGATAAAAAACGCCACGTGTGTGTGGTTGTTTAAGTAAATATTATGTATTTACTGTAGACATAGTGCGTCTTGAAACGACTGGAAGCCAGCAAATTATAGTACTTTACTACAAGTAAACAACATAAGTAGACAAATATGAAAGTAGGTTAGCTTAATCCATTGCTATGCCTGGACTTGAACCTAAAATCTTCCGTACTGCTCGGTTATAATGTGCTGCTTTTATATAATTTGCTATTTTTGGAATATACCTATTATATAATATAATATAATAATTTCCGTATGCAAAATAAAATGCATATGCACATGGCATATTATGTCATATAATTTCCACAATTAAAAAAGCAAATCCACTAGTTGTCTCAACTACGGATCAGGAGATATGAATATTATCTGTAACGACTATGGAGAAAATTTAGCTTTCCCTAGAATTTTTCTACCGTTGGTTAAAAATAAGACAACGAATAATAAATTATTGAATTTCATGGGATATACATTTAGCAGGATTACAGACGGCGTTTGCTGCAAATTTCATTTAAGAAAATTGTAAAATGGAGGTTGAGAATGAGTCCTAGGAAACCGAAAGGTTACTTAACAAAGGTGATACAGCAAAGCAAAACTCATCGTAGGAGTGTACACTCCAGCTATTATGCTATTATAAAAGATTTTCTGTTTGGAAAATACCACGTTTAATTCTGCTGAGTGAGTATCTATTTCCAAGAGCTATTTCCAAGAGTCCAATGCGGACTATAAAATTCGTTAGAACATAGGCATATATTTTGTTTTTCGCTATCGGCAAAGCCCATTGTATTATCAGGTGGCCTCTGAGAAGTCGAGCTTATAGGATTGCTTTTGACTTCCTGTAGTGTCAAATCCGATTGCAAATTGTAAATAATACATTGCTTATAATTTGCAGAAGTGCAATATACTACCGTCTGTGGTCTTATTTTGGTTTCTTACATGTTCTTTCTATTTTTGTATGCATCGCAAAATGGGCACTGTGCGACAAGGATATTGAATTTTCTCATGTAACTATGTACATACTTTCATTGCACATTAAGGAAAAGAAAACCCATACAAATGAATTCTTCAGTAGAGACTGTACGCAGTATAAATAATGTAACAATGGATATTGATGCTTTTTGAAATTTTAAGATGATTTTCTAGAACATATATATTTATATAGTCAAGTGAACGTACGAGATATTACAACCGTATTTGTGTACCTGTACCTACACATATAAAAGCACGCCACAAAACCATTCATTGTATAAGGAACACTGATACCTTTAGTACAGACCAGACAAACTGAGGAAATTGAGAAAAATACGGAAATCACTCAAGACAACACTGAAGTTATATTGTACTTACAGCATTATAGTTAGTAGACGAACAAGCTTGGAAATTACATATGCGGCGACAAGCGACAATTCGTATAGTTGACATCCATTTGTCAGTGTTGTATATACATTGTCTCAATATCAGTGTTCAATCAATATGTGCATACTGCTTCCCTGCAACGAATATGTGGTGAAAGCAAACTAACACGTTTTTCTTAGTTAATATTTTTCGCACAAATTTCAATGCCTCGATTATCCTATTTCCTGTTGTGAAGGAAAATGTTAGTTCCTGTTTTTTGTTCACTGCCTTTCATTTGAACTTCTGACAGAGTTCTTTACCTCATTTAAAACTGTACTTTTATTGACCAGGTGTGATGAACACGAAAGGATATACCAGGAAATTATTTATGATTTCTCCAGTTTTAATATGGAGTTCCTTAATTATCACAAATATAATTAGTGAACTGATGTCAATTGCCAATACAAAAAATTTCCTTTTCTTGCACTGATAATTATCGATGGATGATAGATCGGACTCTTACTTTTAATGGAAATTATGTTAAATTACACTTGAACGATATACACAGGCACATATCAAATATCTTGGTGTGTTCGCAGTAGTTGTTCTTTCGTAAAATTTCGTAGAATTTAAAGTTGTAAGAAAGGGGTTGAGTGTTCCACCGCAAGGGAAATACAATGTCAACGATGTTACTGGTAACAGAAAAGGTGGAAGGTGTTCACAAGAACATTGTTTGCATCACTAAAGAAGTAATAAGAACATTCTTGACAAGAATTTTATTCTGAAACTGAAAAAGAAAGTGGCTGGGGATATGTGGATGCAACTAAAGGGCCATTATAAAGAAAGAAAATGACAAACACTTTATTTCACTTGTTCACTTTGTCGCCTGTAACAACCATTTCATGACATCGTTTTCACAAGATGCTATATTCAGCATGCAAACGATTTTTGTATGATAAGTAATATAGTCGAAAGGGCTATATTAGAAATTGGAATCCATAGTTGTGGTGCAACTAGAGCTCCAGCCTAATCTAATACATATATACTAAGCCAGGGTTTGGGTTTGGTCAATGCTGAACTGACCGAGTTTTCTTGAGATACGTTTTCAATGGTTTATCGCGAAAGTAAAGTACTTCGATTTCTGGATTTCATTTCCGATACTTTACAAATTACTCATGGATTTGAGCGAAGAAAAGAACAATTTATGATTTTTGTAAGATTTTTAATGAATTCCAAAAAAACTCTTGTTTCCAGAAATGAATAATACGTTGACTGCACCCTTGGTTGCGCCAGTGAGCTATTCATGAGTGATGTAATAATTAAGCCCCATTTCTTACTCCAGATATCAAAGCATTATCTACATCTGTTTAAATAAATTGAGTTCGAAATGTTTATGGCACCGTTGGCAAATACATTACACGTTTGTTTTGCCAGGAAAAAAGATTCACTAACCCAAATACCTAGTGAAGCATATATAATCTAACCTTTATCCGCAGCTTCAATTTATTGTTCAAACAAGGAAAATAATGTATTTTTGTCCCAGAGTACGAACAAAGTCCGTTTTTGGAAAGGGAAAAATATTTAGTCAACATTTGACATTATTAACTTTGTCAAAATGAAACTATTCTCTTGTGCTTAGCTTACGGAACTGCAAATTATGTATGCATCAAAGACACAGAGAAATAAAAGTTACACTAGGTAATGGAAAGACACTTTGCCAAATACAGATATTTCCAAAATGTTACATAAAAAGGCTAATTTTGAATCCTACCCATCAGTTACTTCAATTCTTCATTTTAACGAGGTTGCATATTTATATTTATAAGTTCGCCAATAAAACCTGAGTGTGCATTGTGCATGTACATACGCCACTAGAGATTTCAATGCCATCAATTCAATGAAAGTGAAAGTAGTTCCTACCTCACTATATACCTGGTTTTCATGTTATGCAAAAATGTAAATATACGAAAGAATTGCCGTACCCTAAAGATTAGTAAAACAGAAAAAGGAATTCGGAAATGGTTCAGGAAAGAGCATTCATTTTTCTTTCCTTGCTCTTTGTATTTCGCTTCCATAAACATTCCTACACTTGAACTAACAAAAATCCAAGTCCGTACCTATTTTAGTGCGTTGCTCTACCTCCATGATATGAGCGCCCACCCGTCTTATTTGCATCAGTTCACTTAAGCTCTTCATTCGTGTATGTACGTTTGTATATTTTGAGAAGAAAAATCCTAACATCATTATTTATTGAAGTCAAAATGTTGAAACCGAGTTCATAAATTAACACAAGTATAGGTATAGAGTGAGCTAGTGACATAGCTACGCGTATGTACTTATTAGTACAGCTACATGGTTTATGTAATATAGGTATAGTCCCGAAAAAATAAAAAGGATTCGCTATTATGTATGCATGCACATTGCAAAGCACAGCAGAGAAGATGAAAAACGAATGAAGGTGACGGAGAACGGAAATATAACGCTGCAAGCGCCGTTCGAACAAAATGAATGAAGCAGGAGAAAAGCAAGTGAGTGGGCAAATACGCAGAGCAGAATTCAAACATAGTGGTATGGTATCACATTGAATGTCCAAGATTCATCTTGATGACTACGATAACAAAACGGAAAGGATGATGTGAAGTGTGAATGAATGTCGCACAGCAAGCACTCTATTCATCCTTCTGCAATTTTTATTGCATTCTTGTCGCGAACGTCAGCAAAAGATAAACGATTTTATTCTCTATATTTTTTCACGTGATTGCTCCTTCTGTGTCTGAGAAGTTGGAAATTTTCTCTGCATGAAAATAAAAT
>JAHZMV010004870.1:0-12992 GCA_027743765.1 Coecobrya sp. COE2 | reverse complement strand
CTCCGAAAATGCTTTCCTGATACATGGATCGCTTTAATGTTCATCTAAAGCAATAACAAACAACCCTTTTGAAGAAATTCCATTTATTTCCACTGAACCACCGCACTTTTTCAACTTGGTTAGCTGCATGGAAAGAATGGAAGTTGTGGTTGAAAGCTAGTAAGGAAGCTGAATGCGTTAGTGCGTACAGTCCCTGTACCTATGTGTCTACAAAGTACTGCAGCAGCAGTGACATGTAATGTGCGTGCAGTGTGTGCGTACACGTTGAATAGAGAAACATACACATCAACACGAATGCAATGGCTTTCGTTTCATCTTCACTATCGCCCCTTTTATCTTTGCTGTTGCTCTTGCTTACTGACTGACAGTTACCACGACTGAAGCACGGGAGTAGATAAATCTACGTAGATACATAAATATATTGCATAAGTGAAGTATACATGTTACAAACTTACAAAAAGGAACAGACACTAACATTAAAAGTTAGTGAATACATTTCAGGAAAATAGAATGTTCCCGACCTATTCCATCGCATATACATTAAGATACACGTATAAAATAACTTCCTCCCCACTCTTCAACGAACTTATCGGAAACGACAACAGAATGCATGTACACACCGAATTCCCATCATCCCTGCCTGTAGTCCATCTTTCACCCTCGCTTTGCTTTGCCTCTCTCAACATTTCATCTCCCGGCTAGATCTACCCTCACTCCCCGAATTCCGGTTTTTATTTCATATCTAAATACTAACGCTCACAAATGCTCAGATTCAACTCTCCACATATGTATATATGTTTATCGAGACGCACTACGCACCGTAGAATATATGTATATTTATGTAGGCTTTCCTGATCCTGTCATCCATTCATTTTCAAAGAAAAAGTACTTTATACTGCTACTTTACTCTTCCTTTACTATTACGGAAACCTTTATTTATGTATACTTTACTCCATTACATTAAAAGTGAAAGAGACCAACCGCCTCTTCTCTTTCCCTCCTGATAAAAATTCCACCCTCCGTTGTCTGTCTGCTTGTATGCCTTTTCCTTCTCTTCCTTTACTCAAATAAATACGTATATGACAGTGGATTTTGTGTGAATCGAATCTATTCAAGAGCAGCGGATGGATAGAGGGAGGAGTGGATGAAAGGAAGCAGGGAAAAGTAAAAATAAAATAAAAAATGCTCGTCATTTCATTTCGTGCTGTTACTATCTATCCACTTATATTTTTATCTGGTTCTCTGTTTAACGTTTCTCTTTCCTTCCAACATAATATATAATCAAATCCCCCTGCCTTCACCCTCACAAAATAAAAAAATAATGTGCGTGTATGTTGAGTAAACACAACTTGTTCTTTCTTCTGACCTACGACAACAGAAACTTCACTGTCTGTCTGATTGTAATCCTAGGTTCTGAATCTTTTCTCTTTTCTTGCTCCACTGATAAATAAACTGTTTGTATTGTTTGTAAAGCTACAGTAAGTACTTTCATATCCACCATATAAACTATAAACAATGCCAAATGGATGGACAAGCCTGATCCTTGTCGTGTACCAACTCTGCATCATTCTGAAAAGTTATTCTTTTACTACATTATCATTATTTTAGTTAACAATGCTACTATAGATATGTAAAGTGTATCCGATATGCAAGGAAGCACACGATAGTTGCTCCCATTTCTTCATTATGTCGATTGAGACTGGTGATAATATTATAAAAATAAAAATTCACAAAAGGCACAAGACCATTAGCATAACCATTATTATCTTCATCAACTCGCAACCACTTGGTTACCACCAAATCGACTTAATAAAAAAAGTAAATGAATATCAGTGATAGCACCAGTTGACAGGAGTGACAGTTGACAGTCACCGCACACCGCACCGTTAGAGCCGCTTTTCCCTCTTGACGAAATGCATTAAAAGTAATGTGTTAACTTTAAATGACATAATTTTGTTACCATGCCATCCAGTTTAAATAGACCACAGGAACGGCACCAAAATTTCAATACTTAACTAACAAGAAGAAGAATTCAGCAGTGTTATAAGCTATGCATGGTGTACGACCAATATTTTATAAAGATTTGGAATGCCGTTCAAACGAAAGCGATTTCACATAACCATTCACATCACATAATTGATTCAAACATATAAATACATCATGTCATTTTAGTCCAGAAAAGAGATGGTTTAGTCCACGCATAGAATTCAGGTGGAGTTTCGTTGCTAACATTATCAGCATAGTTTACTTGTAATGTATTCATGCGGAAGAAATATGAACAAAAATAGCAAAGTCTATGTCCATGCTAAGTATATTCCAATTCATTGTGCCAGCAAGAAATGTACGGCATCGTGCATCACTCGCCATTAAATTAAATATTCCCATTTATTATCTTCAAACAATAAGCGCAAACGTAAACATATGTATCTGTTACGAGAGAAAATACATAAGAGAAAATACGGATGCAATCATGTCCATATCTATGCGCGCGTCGCAAAACAAGTCATAAACAACAATAACGTCAACGAATAAGACTAAAATTAGATTATGCGAAGGGAAATAACAAAATAAACATCAGTAAGACTTTTTACACCGCAGCTGAAGAAGACGCCAAATTTCTACCGGCTGTGTTGCCCGACTAGTTGCTGAATTGATGTTTGTTAATCGTAAAGGGTCAGTTCAAAAACTAACATAAAAAATTTCATTGACGAATATACATAAATAACGTATATCTATCCCTCTTAGCCTAAATTTTGAATTCATGTACTTATATTTAGTACCCTTAGTTAGGTTATTATTATTAGTGCAGAGAATTATTTAAATGCCAACTGTCCGTTGTAAATGGTCCGCCACTTCCGCTAGGTTGAATTGGTACTTGTCATAAAGCACGGTTATTTTGAGCGAGCAAATAAGCTTTTGCCTGAAGCTTATGGCGGACTGAAAGATGGACAGACAAACATGCTTTGACAATACTTTCTTTTTTCGTTTTTCGGAACTTAATAACAAGCAAGTTCGCTGCCAAAAATGTGAATTTACAGCAACAGATGCTGTTTTGCAATTTGAAATGGTAATACATGTATGGATGAGGGAGTTCCAACTAACAAAACGGCTTGGAGACATACGGTTTTTTACTAAAACACGACTGCACTAAAGGGTCAGCCAGGGATTCCGCGCTAAAAGAATCAGAAATATTCATTCATTCGACATAGATGTTACTAAATGGAAAGTGTCAAATATTGAAATAATGAATCTTTGTTGAGTAATTTCATTAAGCACTTTTCTCCCACAAGAGGTATGCATTTATAAAATAACTATTTAGTTTTAAAATTCATAGACAAATAAACGTGTAGACTGAATGCAATATTTTCACTTCCTTCAGTTTGCAAATTTTAATAAGTTAAAACCTGTTCTTCATTGATAATCTTTACTATTCTATTTACTGTCAGTCATGCATATATCTGTAAATGATTGGCAGTGCAGAATTCGCCCGTATCATGGATTTGTGCATATTTAAATAGGCTAACAAAGCAAGGATAACTAATTGTAAGTCTATGTTTTTACCAAGTGCATGTGTTTCTATCTGAGGGTTTTGGTTCCTGTCAGCTTTAGTCACATAATATGTAGCAGATATTGTCGATGCAAGTGAAACAAAATAAAACAAACTGTTGAGTAAGAGTAAACAAAATGGGCTAACCTGACCCGACATTGCACAACACACATTCAGTTCGCTCAGAACTATTGGTCGTCTCATTTTCCCTTCTGGTTAGAAAATGAAAAATGCTATAAATGACATGAATGCGCTTAAAATGCACAGAAATCGATCCTTAGAAAAACTGATTTGCTAGTATGAGATCAGAATCATCGATAGGAAAAAAGCGATGATAAATGCCAGAAAAATAAACCATAATATTGGCACTTCATTTAATTAAAACACGTTATTTTACTTATGTTCAACCGGACTATAAGCCTCATGGCCTCAAGTTTACAATGATATTGGAAGTTAGTCCATACGTTTCGTATCTTGTCATGCACGTGTGTAATCAAAATCACATTATATTTTCTAGCATCATAAGTTGAATCGTGACTGAGAGTGAATCCATCAAATTAGAGGGAGGTTTTTTTTGTTTTAGCAAAACTTATATATTTTTAATGTCAGTGTTATGTATTACGTAGATCGGTCGCTGATGCAACAAACTATGTTCTTTATCAGTTCTTCTGTAGAGATATACAGTGAGAAATCAATTCTTGCACAATAGACGGTTCGGTATATAGCGAGTCAGTAAGTAAATACGTGAAAGTTTTCCAAAATAAGCTTACCCGAATACTTTCCGCATGGTGTGGCCTCGGACTCATGAAGAATGTCCCATCAATTAACGGACACCGGTCATAAACTTGCATCCAATCCTTACAACAAACACATTGTACTTTACTTATCCTGTGTTGTTGCAAGACGGACAAGATGAGCTGACGAATGTCATCACTTTTCTCTCCAAGTGTGTCAATCTGAAAGAAAATGTTACAAAAACATTATTGCAATACCAATACCATAGCACATTATACGGACCTTAATAATAAAGCGTAGTGTTTCTCAAGAGAAATTATCCACATCCAGTTTCCTATCATTTCCCATACACTTATATATGAAATACATGCATGCAGTACAAATCCGGTCCTCAAATAAGGTAAAAAGGTCATTGTCCTCACATCCCATATGTTTTGCTTCCTTCCTTTTTGCACATGACTACCAGGAATACCTATCCGCATTCCAGCGTAAAGCAAAAGTTTGCTTTCTTTCGTTTAACATCCAAAAGTAGTCGAGTAGTTCATCTTTCTTTGTGTATGTATACATGCCTACACAATGTACATACATTTCCCTTATTACTCCACCAACTATAAATGGATGCAGGAAAACCAAACAACCAACTACAAGCAAAATGTGTGGGATGTTTTTTGCAAAGGAGAAAAGGGAACGGAGAAACAACTTTTGTACATGCGAAACTCCAACAGTTTGCATATGGGTACCAATTCTACGAACTACCGAACTACTTTCACTTTTCTCATTCTATTTGCCGTGTCTGTCAAACGTCTTTCTGTGCTTATTTCTGCTTTATTTCTCTCTCATTCTACACTTTTACTTTCACACAACAAAATACGAATAGAACGAACAACCATGACAAGATACATTTGGGAATTTGTCAACTTTGCATCTTTCCAAGTAAGTATGGAAGGTAGTCTATAAAATAAAAATATAATATAAATGTAATAGCGGAGGGACTTACATGCAACTTGTATTTCTTTATGTTAGCATCTAGCATAATTATGTTGGTTGGTATGCAGTAGCCAGTGAAAAACTTCAAAACTCTGAAGTGACTGATGAAACCCATTTTACTAAGGAAGGAGTATAGTGTCATGTTCTTCGTTTTACTTTCACAAAAACATGCCTGCTTGCATTCGCAATCTAGATTGGTCATTCTTAAATATTTTATATTGTACCAGTTTCAAATAATTTATCATGTACACAACTCTAACTACTCTCCTTGTGAATAACAATAAAGAACGCAAGCATAAAAATGATATTTGTAGGTATACCTAAATACATGTGAAATGGAATCAATGTGAAAATGAAGACACTTATTCCCCTTTAGTTTTCTTATTTTTTCATATCTGTTAATTTCGAAACTGGATCTCAGGTTATCTTGACACATTTTGGCTCAAGAATAAACGTAAATCTATTTTTACTTTCACCATTCATTTATTTTTTTACTGGTGCCTTACCGGTAACAACCCTTGGTTGGCATATGGTTTTTACCCTGTCATTAGGTATTATGCTGCACAGTAGTAGTAATTTATCATTATTATTCAGTAGGTGAATGATCCTGAGGTGGTTGACAACGACATTTGGAGAAAATTGTATGCTTTACTAACACAAGAACCACAGAAAAAGAAAAACCATAGGTGCATAATGTTTATTCTGTACAATAATATGCTTTACTAAAGTTCAATATAATCTTTACCTCCAGTGGTTTCTCGCTTGAAACAATAATGAACCCAAATTGAATTTTCGGTTCGTTATTGTTTACTGCTGTTACCTTGCAAGAGGGATTGAAGTGGAATTCTACTACTACCGAAGGAAAATATGGCGTACAGGATCCGGTGGAGTTAAAATAATGGAATTGCATATTTGTTGGTACTTTTATCAAAACGTCAACAAATGCGTTGCTGAATCCATGTCGCATTTTTCGTTATCAACAGTTTTGTTATTCGTTGAACTTGTACCCGCACACGTAAAAAACTCCTATATTCCAGACCAGGTAAGTTTCCGGTTATAACCGGTCAATGTATTACTGCTTTTCTTGCGTATCGCATTAGTAAGAGGATAATGGATGCTGCTGTTATGTGTTGTTGTGATGTGTGACCTAAATTCAAATTGATCTCCGATGAACACTCGGAAGGAACACTCGGTAGTGTCTTTTGTAAGTTATTTGTTAAATGCTACCATATAGAAAGGTACATGTCGCAATGGTACTAGAGGAATAAACTTGTATTACATTGGTATTGTGCAACATTACATGCATTACAAAGGTAAGAAAACCATACANATTAGTAAGAGGATAATGGATGCTGCTGTTATGTGTTGTTGTGATGTGTGACCTAAATTCAAATTGATCTCCGATGAACACTCGGAAGGAACACTCGGTAGTGTCTTTTGTAAGTTATTTGTTAAATGCTACCATATAGAAAGGTACATGTCGCAATGGTACTAGAGGAATAAACTTGTATTACATTGGTATTGTGCAACATTACATGCATTACAAAGGTAAGAAAACCATACATTAGACTAATATATATTTCATGGCCGCTAGTTCGCTTTCAATTTTGTACTGTGACTGGAACCAGAAGGGATCCCAGTTCCCTTTATTACAACAGTTTTGAAAATGCTGGTGAAGATCACAAGTCAATGTCCTACTTTCCGTTTTCCCAGCATGTATCATGTTTTTACTTTTTCCGTGATATATAATGAATTTGATATAATACAGCTTTTCTACTTTATACCAAACGTGAACAGCATCTCAGGTTTAAAGCAGAGGTATTTTTCAATTGCAAACATATTTGTGTTCAACAAGTCCGTAATAACACACCTGTCGTGTTCACCAGGAGCTACTTTCTCATTGGAAACTACAAAAGGAGAAAATAAAAAGAAAGTCAAGTGGAAGTAAAAAAAGAAATAAGTAGTAGGTTACTCAACTGTGTAAAATAATCCTTTCCTTCCCTCTAGTTTTCATTTAATGTTAGTAGTTCACCTGTCATTTCTTATCAATTTCCGCTTTCATAGCAAAATGTCTTGAATGTGAATTAGATGTGTTCCTCACATGGAAGTATAACGAACTGTAGTTTCTTTGTGCCAAATTGGAAACAAAACCAATTTTAAAGTTCTATGTGATCTACAGCTTGTCCACGAAAATAATATTAGAGTGCTGTATAAAGTTCCGTGAAATGCCAAATTTCATTTATAAGCCTGCTAGCAGAATGGGATGTACTTCCGTTTCCGTTATGAATCTGTAAAAGTTCATATCTGCTACTTACACAATGAAAAAATGCTTCCTCCGTGGCTACCGGCCATATATCAAACAACAAATGAATCATTTAAGTAACCCTACTACCAGGGTCGAGGATATATACTTACTTTAGACTTTGACGAAACTGGTTGATAAATTAAGTTTATTAAAGTACTAAAACAGCATTAATTTTTCCTAAAGCAGTATACTGCACCATTGACTTTCCTTTCATCAATTAAATTTCGTTTTGTTCTTTTTCATGTTTATCAAAAATTTCATTATTATTACGTTGCGTAACGTACTCACTGCCACCGACTTACTCCTCTTTCACTGATTAACAATCTGAAAACTAGCGTGAAATACTTATATTGCTTTTGCTTATAAAATATAAAAATAATTGGAAATGTTTTTGTAATTTGATTACATTTCAACGCTACTTTAGCCCCGAGTATTACCCAATTAAAAATGAATAGAAATAATAAGGTTTTGAAAACCTCTCCAATGAAATGTAAACTACAAAACAAAAATTTAATTTTAGCAAATAGTATAATAACTGATAGAATAAAAGTAGTGAATATTTTCCATATATGAAAATTAATTCCTTATATTAATACAAAATGATGTTCCAATAACTATCCTGACAGCTATACACTGACGCAAAATTTGTTCTTTGTTCCAGTAGAATCGACACACATCTTCACAATGTCAATGACCTAGGTATAGGTATAGTTTTTATAGAATCTGTTCTTTCTACCTTTTCTATTCGAGTTTTAATCAATCATTTAGTTGTTTTGAGATGTACATATTAAATACAAGTATGTACTATTAATTATTTTCCCGCAGCATAAATCATCAAACTGATAGTTTATCATGCTAAGTAGATGATGTTGTACATAAATATACATATAATATATAATTGACATCCAATTATGATTTACTGTCAGTTTCATCCAGTTTTACATGTAAGTATATGCTTACATCCCCCAGCCACAAAAGGAGTCCAGAAAGTTTGGACGGTATAGGTAATAATATGCACGAGTGTGGTGGTGGCTTACGACTATACGATCCTATTTATATCCAATTAGTGGAACAACGGTACAACCAAAATACTAAAAGCAAGAGAATAAACACCGTGGAGAAGCCCTGTCATGTCAAAATATATGCACATATGTATGCTGTTCTCCACCACTGAAAACCGTTTTGCAAAATGTATCTTACTTCCATCTTGTTTTCAGAATAAGATGACGTGCATGACCTAACAGATCTAGAAAGTATTAAGCCAGTATACAAACTCCAACGTGAATTATTTTCTGCCCTGTCAGCAACGTTTAATTTAGCATGTGCTGATTTTACTTTCACCGAACCATTTTAACAAATACAGTCATTATTTAGAGTACTTGGTGTATCCTCATGAGTAAAACTTGCTATATGGTAAAATTGCAATTGGATAGTCCTATATTTGAGGTAGGAAATCTGGAAACTTTTTTCTTACAGAGTAATTTGAAAAGCTGATCTGTTCCAAATGTTAAGTAATGCTGATTTTGGGAAAACTGTTTTTATACAGTTTTATTTTGACCTGCTCTCGCTGCTTTTCTTTATTTCGACTGCTCGGTTTTTTTCACCCAAGTAAAAAATTCGTCAAAGTCAAAAGTCAAATTATCATCACTGAAGAATATATTTGTCACGAACTTCGTAAACCTTTATTAAAGTTGAGAGAAATCAAATATCAAGTGGCACATATTGCCTCAACACAACCATAAACATCTTATCTGCTACTTGTCAGAATTAATTTTCCACCAACCATAAATGAGATGGTATGTTCAATATTATGTATGTATGTATTTACTAGACATTAAGAGTGGGGTTCGCTTATATCAATTAAATATTGAACACTTTCATTTTCGATCAGTATTCATGTATTGTTGTTTGTGTTAGGTGACATAAGACACACTGTGGAGTCGAGGAAATTTTTTGTGAACAGTAAAAATAATAACATGTTTGCGATATTCGATTGAAACATTAGACCAAAAAGCAAAATATTCTGCAGCATTCGACAGGCCAACAAACTTCAATCTGGTAGTGTGTATCCAACAAAACATCGACCGACATAAGAATCGTATCAGAGTTGCCTAAAGTTTTTTTTGGCAGAACCAGCTGCTATGTCACGAGGATTGGACCACACCACCTAAACACCGAATTCATGAAAACGGTTGAATTCCATCATATAGGCATTCAGCAAAATACGGACCTAAGTATAAGTGAACTATCGTTACAGAGAATCTGTAGTACACGGACGGTGACTATCTCTACGCGATTATGTGCATACACTTTAGAAAAACATGCACACTACGTGCTCATAGGTATAAAGGAATTGGTACACAAATACCCCTTTTCTCAAAACATGTTCTTATCAATTGAGAAAACCCAGTGAGGAAAGGAATAATAAAACCTCGGTTTGGAGGAGTGGCCTTTCGGTTAGAGTTCGGGCACTATTTCATGCATATCTTCAGACAAGATAAATACATATTATTATTTGTCTTGGATAGTAACATGCTATACAGATGATACTTGATAAAGACGCTATGGTAAGTTCCACACAGAGAATTATATAACAGCTGAAGTGATGCAATGAGAACTTAGAGAGTAGTAATAGTAATATTCCACCACAACAATAAAAGGAATGTACCTAAGTGAATGTTGTTTGTATGGCGGATTCACTCTCAGCCAAAATAGTTACTGGCAACGGGCCAAAGAACCATATCGATTTTACTTTTTGTGCGTTGTTTCTCAGGCTTGCTTTCATGCATGCAACATAATGCACAAACTACTTGCTACATTGCTGCTCCAGTGAAACTACCATGAAAAGCTTGAAAAATAAAAGTTGAAGTCATTCTCACTTCAATACTAAAGATGCATATAGGCAGTAACAACGTGTAATGTTGCCCTGCTGAAGCTTTAGTATATAGACTCGTATATATACACAAACATATATATACATACATAAATAGAATGACGCTCTTCCTACAGATTGAGTGCTAAAGGCAGCTTTTTTTGGCATTTCCTTTCCGCCAACTCAGAAAACAAACCGAACGAACACTAGCTTCACATACCTAGTAAGTAGTTGTCAGTGATACGAGGAGAGAAAGCACAAAAAGTTACGACGCAAAAAGCTAGCTACCTCCTTCCTTTATTTCCATCCCACAATTTTTACAGCCACAACAGCATAGTAGAAGGTATTATCCCCGTGACCTACACGGAACTTTTTCAATGTCATACTCGTGCTACCCTTTACCCATATTATATGTTTTATATACCTACCTACCCGAGGTCGGTTCCGATACGGAAGATAATATGGTATATACTAATTTGAGCAACAGACTCACTACGTGCTTTTTACATCAGACCACTGCACAGTACAGTTCGTTTCTCACTTTTTATGAATGAACAAATTATTAAGCACAGGAAACAGGCGAAGACAAAAATTAAATAGTATGCATGCATAATACATACATAGGTACAATAAACAATGTATTTATTATTATAATACACACATAATAAAGCATGATTACAATCTTTACTTTTAATAATCCTACAGTCAATTCCTAATTATAAAATATTTGAACATCCAACTGAAAAGACTTATGGAGTGACATTGGGCACGGTGATCTAATATAATATTTGTGTATAGATTTTATGTATAGTATGCTAACAATGAAAGCAATGTGGATACGGAAGTGTTGATGATGAGATAAGGAATTGAAATTTTGAGCTCAGCTTTAACCCAACTCTACCTTGTGGACGATCACATCATGACTCTCTGAATGTTGCATTGTTATGATGCTTAACAATTGGGTGTTCGCTTATTGTCGTCATAACCCAAACAACATTAAAAGTATAAAAAAATGTGAACAAACAAAGGTCTTTCATATAGATAACATATCGTGTATATGCCATATGCATTACAATATAAATGTACTAACAACGGAAAAAACAAAATGCACACATACATACACAGTGGCTCCACATTCTAGCACACCCCAAACAAAATAATGTGAAAGTTTTTGGTATTTTTACACATGAAAATATTACGGAAGCAAAACACGCAAGCAGCCAACAGACAAATGGAATTGGTAAGATATGCATTCAAAAGCAACCGGCGATGGAAATATGTTTTATTTGTTGTGAAACAAAATTCACACAATTTTCCCTGTGGCCTTTCATTGTTTCATAGAACCTTTATACAAAATATGCTATCCAAAATACCTATTTGACTTTCAATATGTGATGTATCGACAAGAGCACGGGCTGCAACCGAGGCTCTGACTGGACTATTTTTTATCGTCATCCCAGTTCCCTATTTTATTGACGTGATGCATGCCAAGCTGTGTTTTTAACGCAAAGTCCAACCAACAATGTTTATACAAAAATGAAAAGAAGTGCTTTATTTTTATATCCTAAAGTTAAGTTAAGTTATTGATTCATTGTTTGACATACATCAAGAAAATTCAGATTATTTTTCGGGAGTCCCGTGGAAATTTATGATGAGAGTTGAGATTATCGAGGAATACTTTGAAAATGAGAAACTTGGAATGAATGTCAACTGTGTAGAAATCAATACACAAGCTATAAAAATGCATCAATAGAATCAGTACATGTTGAAATTATCTGCTGCTTGATACGTGATCTACCCTTTTAGTTTGAGTGGTTTGCAAACGTTTGTGTGCCTTTGTAATGGATAACGTATAATATGAAGTAAGCAAGTACTCTCTTTAATAAAACACTTTACATAAGAAAATACATAGGATTGATTGCAATGTATTAATATGCCGTATGCATAAGGTGTTGGGCAATTGGGCAAAACAGTGAATAATGCAGGTGCTTTGTACTCTTAGTCTCCAGTAGCTACAGCCTCAGTTCCCGGCTGTCTCTTTGCTGGTTTCATGCGAGCTAGATTGTATCACAGAGTAGTAACTGTTACTCTATAAGAAGAACAATAAAATTCCAACTTCCTTTCCATATTTGGGAGTCAAGTCAAGTAAGATAAATGTACACCTATCCATACTGCGTTTCCGTTACATAACATACGCCGACAATTCTCGTTTTACTTTTTACAATTTATTCAACTCATGCAATTCCCTAACTCAAGCACAATTCCTATTTTCCCAGGTCAGAAACTTGATTTTGTCTATCCTCATACTTTTATTAATATTACGGAACATTAACACGTAAGAAATCAAACCTCAAAGTGTTGGTATTATTTTTTGAAAAACAAAGAATTGTCAGGTCTATGCTGGCTGCGTCCTGCAAACGAACTTTTCAAGTCTTTCAGGAATCTACTTAAAATCATATATTGAGGATCCAAATATCATTAATAACTGATCACTGATTCCATTAATCCATTTCATCCTTTCCAGCATAACATCATCGTGAGCTAAC